>PVHX01006610.1:0-22034 GCA_004024805.1 Geosciurus inauris | reverse complement strand
CAGCCAGAAGGTATACATTGTCTTTCTCCAAAACGAAACAGCTTCCTCTATGATTCATTTTTTTTTTGTTTCATTAAAAGATGTATACACAGAAGTTGAGACTTATGTTGAAAAACTCTTTCAACTTTTCTTCATACCTCCTTCTTTCCTCACCCCTGCAATCACTTTTAAGTCTTTCACTGATTTTCATGATAAGATTTCCCTCTATGGAATATTCCTATATTGCTCCTCATTCATTGTTCAGTTGTAGGCATCATTTGTTACTTCCCACCACGGAGCAGGAGGATTTAGCCTCTTCCGCTCCACACACCCTCCTTCCCATCCCTTACCCTTTAATAAACCCATGTCGTAATTTCCTATTTCCATTTTTCTGTAGAAATGCTCGTCCCGGCTGAGCCATGTACCATAGTTCATGCTTTTCTATTCTTTTTTTAAAAGATGTTTTTAAATTGTGAAATATATCATACATCCCAAATAGTGAATAACATATATTTGTGCAGCTTAAAGAGTAAGAATAAAGTGTTAAGGGAAAGAACCTCATCATGGTCCCATCTCCTCTGCCTTCTCCAGAGACAGTCACTTGCTTCACCTCTACTGATCATCCTTTTCTTCCTAGCTTTGCTACTTCCATAGGTATTAATGATGAACACTAACTGGAAGGGGTCAAGGTGAGAAGACCTATCGTGTAGACACAGCATCCTGTTGGGGTCAGAGAGCACATGGATATCCCAGGTGGTACATCGTAGTGCATGCATGACGGGCTGAAGACTGCTTTGACTGCACATCCCTGTGCCAGTCTCGCCTGGGTGTGAGAAAAGCACAGAGCAGCTGGAAAAAATTGCCACACAATTCAATTCTTTATTCCTTCTCAGACAGAGAGTTCCTTCAGAGGAATTTTGTTGGTTGTGGGTATAGACTTAAATGCAAGCGGTTTGAATTTTTATCTCTCTGTGTTCATTGATAATACCTCCCTTTGTACAGTCAGAGAGAATTATACTCCGAGAGTATCTGCTCAGGAGGATAGTGAGTTTTCTTCAGGCTGGGATGATTCATTTTGACGAGTCTTCCTTGCACATTTGAGGAGAACACGTGTCCTAGCTGTTTCCAAGACATGGAATGGCAGGCATTCTTCCATACACACATCTTCCCACCAAGCCCACAGTATCCACCTCCTCTCTGCTCTTATCTACATTTATCTATTTGATCCACTAAACAGTGAGAGAGCTTCTAAAGTCCTCAGCTCTGGTTTTTAAAATTTTCTCTTGGTTTTTCTAACAGATTTCATTTTATTATTTGCCCTATTATATCTTTATTATGGGTTATTCTTTTACCAGTGGAAAAATAGCCATCTGTGTTATATAATTGGCTTTTTTCCTTGTTCATTTTATCTGATTTACTCTTCTTTTGTGTTTGTGCTCCTTTGGTGTTCTCTGGCCTTTCCTTTCATTTTTAAGCTTCTCTGCGACTTTTTTGATGTGTCTCTTATCAACGGCATATAATTGGATTTTGATTTTTTTTTATATTCCTAAGCATCTCTGTTAGGTATTGGCTATCCCATTGATGTATATTATGATAACTGATATGTTTGTTATTTTTATATGCTTTATCAACATACTTTGTTACAATTTCAGCCCATGATCTCAACCTTTTTAAATTGAGTCATCTATTTTGACCCCAGTCAAAAAATTCTATAAACATTATTGAATTCCTGTGGGGTGCCAGGCACCAGGAGAGCACTGAGGATACAACAGAGAACATGGCAGCCCCTGTCCCATCAGCAAAGTCAGCTTCATGGGAATGTAGTCACTTTTTGGCCCCAAGTTTGGTTTAATGTTCTGCTGCCATCAGCTTGAAAGTCTTAATGAATTTTTAACAGGAAACTCCACAAATTATGGGTCTAGTCTTGCTATAAATTTGTATAAAAGACAGAAAACAAGAAATTTCCATATGGCCTAATAAATACCCAACTAGGAATCAGCAGAGGGAACTAGGAGGGCATGATGGGTGCTTCTCTCCAGTGTGGGAGGTCTTCTGGACATAGCTCATCACTGGATTCAGTTAGAGGAACCAGAGTCAGCCTGGCCAAATGAGGAGGCAGGAAAAACCACAGGCACGAGGCCCAGGGCCTTTAGACCACACGATGCCTGTGAAGAAGGCAAAATGTATAGATGTCCCTGAACAGAGCTTTTGAGAAGCATTGAGATTGGAAGAAGCATCATCTATAGTAATGTACTTTTAAGGGCAAGGATCAGAGATAAAGAAGGAAAAAATGTTCAGATAACCGGTAGAAGATGCTAAACTGGCAGTCTGCATTTTGAATCACATTGACAAACCCCTTTAGGAACTAACAAGACACTTTATATCAGGCCCACCACCAGGTAACGGGAGGTGAGTCTGAGGGAGAGAAGCAAGCAATCGATTGAGAAGGGCCTGGGATGCCATCATAAATGTTCCCCCTTTTCCTGGAGCGAATGGGGAGCTGTCTTTCTAAAATGCAAAACTGACTGTGTCAGCGACCTGGCCATTCTGGCTTCAGCATGGGGTTCGCTTTACAGGAGCAAACGGGGAGGCTGGGCGAGCAGGAGAGTGAAGCTTCATGTGTGATCCAGGCGGGAGGTGGAAGCTGTGGGAAGAAAGCACTAGCAGAGGAAACAAAGACATGGCACAGTTCCAGCCAACATGCAGGATGGAAGTGCTACAGTGCCTAGTTCTTGGTTAGCTATGGTTTTGAGAGAGAGGGTTAAGTCAAGGGTGACAGGTCACTGGGGACCATAGAGCCTGGTGTGAGAAAAGATTTGTTGAATTTGAGGACTGCTGAGTGTGGGGGGAGGTGAGTGTGTAAGTGGAGCCATCCAATGTGCAGGGTTGACTGGGCTCTGGAGTGGGCCTGGTATAGAGGAGGGGCCAGGTGCAGCCATCGAGCATCCTGGGTTCACTCTGCTCCTTGTGCCCTGAGAGTTCAGAGAGGAATCTGCAAGGGCTGACAGTCAACAGATGAGCAGAGGAGGGGAGTCTTTACAAAGCGCTGAGAAGGAGAAGGAATAGTCAGAGACAAAGGGAAAGCAGCATATGGAAGTCAGGGTATTCTAGAAGCTCAAGGAAGAAAGGCCTTTCAGAAGCCAGAAAGAGGTCAGAGGTGAAGCAGCTCATGAGCTAAGATCAGCAAAATGACCCTTTGACCGAGGAAGAAGGCTTTGGAGAAAGTGTATCCTGTAGAATGAATGCTAGATTGCTTGAGGAGTCAGTGGGAAGGAAGCAAGAAAGTTAAAACTGTCATCATAAGCAGAAGACTCCTGGCTGCCAAGGAGAATGGTACAATGACCATGTTTTCTAGTTTCTGTATTTGGTGCTTTGACATCTGGGGCCTTGCTCACTCTGGAGAGACTCCCAGTTCCCACAAACAGGCAGTGACTCACATGTGGGTGTGCAAAGCAACCAACCCAGAGCTCACACCCCCACTGTTGCCTCTATGGGGCCATAAGGCTCAAGGCGACTTTTCTTCTCCCCTAATCACCCAGCTCCAGGTGTTGGACAACTGGATATAATAACACTTACACCTCAGAGCCCACTAAAATTGTGATATCAACCCAATGTTGATAGCATTATTCAATACAATTATTCAACCCATTATTCAATCAGTTTGAATAATGCCTGTCTCATCTAATCTTTCCCACAGAAACTACAAAAAATGTTTTTGCCCATGTGTCTCCTCACTCACTGTTTTCCCCTGACCAACCCTAGTGTTGCCTCCTGTGGCCCTCCATGACTAGGTATGCCCTTCTTCGTGAGATCTGGGAGTATAATGAACTACATTTCTCTGACATTTGTCTCCTAATAGGATGGCCTTACCACTCCTGAACAACAATCAAACCTACACTTTAAATGAGAGGGGGAAGGAATGGCTTAGAGAAGACTGGAGACTTTGTGTTTCTCTCTCTCTCTCTCTCTCTCTCTCTCTGTCTCTCTGTCTCTCTCTCTCCCTCTCTCTCATGCCAGGGCCTTATGCATGCTACACAAGTCCTCTACCACTGAGCCATATCCCTAGCCCTTTGTAGGTTCATTTTTAACTAATGAAAGAGAGATTTAGCATTGTTCATACTGATGAGGAGGTGTCAGTTGAGAGGGTGAGATCAACAATGTAAGAGAGAGAGGAGAGGAATTTGAAGCAAAAGCCTGGAGAGATGGGAGAAGATGGAGCCCCAAATCACCACCTTTCCAGGAGAGGGCCTGGGAGGATTGCTGTCGGTAGGAATGTTCTCACAAATACACAGAGGAGGCCTCATTTCAAAATAAACCCTGTGTCTTCACCCTTGTATTACTGCTAAGCTGGATTGTGATCTCTGGCCTCTCTTTTCCGCATTTTCCTGTCTTCTCTGTATCAGCACATAATGACCCTGCAGCCCCATGTTCCTCTCAGACTGGGCTCCAGTCAGGCATCTCACACTGATGTCTTAACTGCAGGTTGTCTTTGTGGGTGATGAAACATCCCACCTACCCTGCTATAGGGAGGCAGATGTGTGCCGATATCTTAGCTATGTCCCCAATACCCAACGTCTCTGGAATACTAAGTAAGTGTGTGTTGAAACTGGTCATAGTGGCAGCGCCAGCAGTGAGCGTTATAAAGCACCTACTGTGTACAGCATTGTAACATGCATAGTTGAATAGGATGTTGTCCCTGCTCCTTCAGGAGGAAAGAGCAGATGCGAGTTGGGATAGAGGACAGCTAGAGTAAGCACAACTGGGAGCCAGTGACCTAGTCCCATTGTGGGTGGCCCGAGAGCCCATTACTTCATTCCTTACCCACTTCTACCCACCAGACCAAGGCCTTTGTGGGTAAAGGCCTGCCAGACTCAGAGAACTGTGGCCATGTACAGAGGCAGAGAAAGCCTGAAGAAGCCAGGAGATTCTGACCTTGAAAAATCTTCTTATCCACAGCTGTCTCCTTTGAAAGGGTACATTTGCATCTCTTTGCAGGCTACTTTGCTCAGAAGTCAGCCTGTTTTTATTAATAAAATAGAGAGTTTTGCTTTTGTGGGAAAAGTATAGGAATATAGCCCTTCTAGCACATGAAGAAACGTCCAGTTTAAAGCAAATCTAGTTTAGAGGCACAAGGCCAAAGCTGAAAGAAATCTTCTCCCAGGACTAGTGACGTGAATAGGAGAGTTCAAAATCAAAAGTAATGTTGATTCGTGATCTCAACAATGCTCCATTGCTTGAGATCCAAGAGGCACTGGCTGACTCTTTAACTTACTCATTCTGGCCACTGCTGAAGTCAGAGGCCCTGTGCATACTCGGGGGTACTGCACAATCCACCCCAGACACCTACGGCTCCTTGTGGCCCTACAGGAGGCCTGGGTGTTCTGCATCCTCTTATGCTCCTCGGCAGCTCCTCTCCTCATACCCATTCACAAAAGTCCAAGACCCTGGGGACGTGGTATCCAGAGCCCTTCATTGCTGCATGACTTCACTGCAGGAATGCTGGCCTCTGCTCTCCTTTCACTGTCTCTGCTCTCAACTTCATTTCCCTCTTTGTAACTATTCTTAAATAACCACAGATGTCTTTATGTTACTCTGGCATTTATGAAGGGATGTGTGTATGTGTGCATGTTTGTGTATGAAAAATGTACCCATTTGTTTTGAATGCAAGCATATCAATTGGACATGATAATTTTCAGAGTCTTTTCTAATGCTTCCAACAAAGAGAAAACTCAGAGTGCTGGGTCAAAAAATGGGCAACCGTTAGTCTGATACCTGAGAATGGCAAAATTAGGATGCAGGCTCTCCCCAGAAAATAGATTTGTGCACTTAGGTTTCAAAGATCCCAGGACATTGACAGTTGTCAGCAACATAGTCCAGTCCCATCCTAGCATCTCCTGCTTCATCTGGCTCATGAGAAGGAAACAGCAACTTGTTCCACAGACTGCTGCCCACCTGGGATGTCTTTGGTAGCTTTGAGGCCAGATCGTTTGCGGGCAAGTTAATTTCCCTAGAGTAGAAAACCAAATTCCATCTCTTGATCTGCGGCTTCAGCAAATGTTACTTGAAAAATGCTTAAAATGCATTAAACTCCAAGGACTAGGTCAGCTTGCCTCAGAGTTGAGATCTTTTTGTTCAGTTAGAAAATAAGCAGACTGAACCTTTACAATTGCAAAGGACAAAAAGATCAAAGGCCATTTTCCAGTTCATCCACACACAAGTTTTATGATATAGGAGAAACGGTAGAGTTGTGGGGGCAGGGTGTTGATATGACTTATGTCATCAGTGATGTTAGAGGTGGCCAGGGACGATGGCAGGGCAGGAGCCCTGGGAGTACTGTAGGATGTTTCCAGGTCCAACTTGTCAGCTCTGAATCCCCAGCCCACACCTTGATAACAGGCTCAGCTTTTATCTGATATATTAGGGTTCTCTGTAGATTTTATATTAGAAAAACATTTAGGAAACAAAATTTAAAGTTACCTGATGACCCTGGGTCACTGTGGCAGTAAAGGAACTCAGAGCCTCTCTGGGGATGTCAGAGGACAGAGTAGACCTACTGGCTCACTCAGCCCTCTTAGACCCAAGTCTTTGAACCTCAGGATTTTTCACCCAGTGCAGTGTGTGTTAGAAAGACGAGCCAGGCTGATGGTGCATCTGAGGATTCTGAGTGGAGAACTGGCAGCCCTTTCTGTTTCTGAACACCTGGTCTCATAATCCATGTGGCCACTTTTCTGACTGGTGTACAAGTTGAAAGTGGACTTTGTCCTCTGAAATCAAGGACTAGCAACCCTGCCAGACAAAGGAATCTGTTCTCAAGCTATAGTCATTAAACAATTTGAATCTGGTACATAAATGGACCTTCAGAGCAATGGAAAAGAAGAGTCCAGAAACAGACCTCAATCTGTGGGGATATTTAATAGATGAAGTAAATGACATTTTAGAGCCAGATGGGATGGTATTTTCATAAATAATCCTAGGACAACAAGTTACCCACTTGGAAAAAAAATAAAGTTAAATCACAGTTTACATCAAAACACATTCCAGATGGTTTAGGGATGACAATGTTAAAATGTGAAAACAGAGTCTTAGAAGAATACATGACAGAATTAACTTTTGTAAACCTAATGTGGAAGCAGCCTTTCTAGGAAACACGGAAAGGCCTTACAGCAAACTTAAAGAAAAAAAAATTAGTAATCATCTTGACAATTTCTGGTATTTTAAAATTTTTAAATTTTCTGCAAGGTAAAATATGACATAAAAAAACATTAAAAGACAAATGATAAAATAAAGGCAGAGAGCATTGGCAATCTAACAAATATAAACTAGAACATGTATAAAAACAAAAGAGCTAATTTACTCTGTGAATTAAGAATTCTCATAAATCAAAAGAAACCAAGCCAAGGAAAGATAAAAGAAGAAAGGTTCAGAGAAAAAGAGTATAAAGGAAATATCTGAAAAGAGGCTTAACCTCTCTTATAAGTAAATGCAAATTTAAAAAAACAAAGTTTCAATTTTTTTAGATTAGCCAACATCAAGAGCTTTGCTAGTTCAGCGTTGGCAGAATGGGGGAAGTAGAAATTGAATGTTCTGTTGGTAGAGATGTAAATCAGTCCAAGTCCTTTCTTTGGAGGACAACTTGGCCATACCTATAAAAATGATAAATTTACGTGAACTTTGAATTAACTATTGCATTTCTAGTAATATACAGCATAGAAATATACATATATAACGTATTTATATACATATAAACGTATTTATTGCAATGTTGCTTTCAATAGCAAAACACTAGATAATTATCTAAATGTCTCTCATTTAGTACTATAAATAAAGTAGGATATATACCCATAGTAGAATATTCCACATGGAGCAAGGCGATGAGGTATTTTTATATGTTCTGATATGGGTCTTTGTCCTGAGAGGTGCCATTGTGGGCTTAGAGTTTTCGAATATGGCATCCGGTCGTCAGAATGCAAATTGGAATGTGCACAGTATTAGAAAACAGTAGGGCACAGGCTAAATATGTTATGGATTGACCATGAAGCGAAACACTTATGTACCAATATAAACCATGTATATATTGATATGAGACAATGTCTATGATATGTTCCTATGAAAGCATAAAATATAGTGCATAAGCACACGAGAAACTAAATATTTATTATATATATTTAATTTAAAAATAAAATTAGCACTTTAAGCTATTTATTTAGAATTAGAATCAAAGAAGTTGAGCAGAAGATTTATAAAAGAACCTGAGATTCACTCAGCAAGGTCACTCAGCAAGTTAGTCTCAGGAAAAAAAAACTGGAGTGAGATTTCCTAATCCACCATCGATGATCCCTTCTTCTGCATGATAGTCTGCTGTGGAATGTATTGAGCCATTTTATTGCCAAGAATATCAATTTCCCCATGTGGGCCTCCAGAAAGGATGATGTATAGAACACCAAAAGTGAGTTCTGAAGTCCAAGCCTCCTCCCCCTCACTCTGCCTTGGAGAAAGCCTACACCAGCCCTGGTAATGACCACTGCCCACGCTACTAAGGTTGGACAAAATAGTAGTAAAAATCAGCATGGACTAGTGAATAGTGAGAATTCTCAGATATCACTAATGAACCTGGCTGTGGTTTTCACCAGCCCCCAGCTGGCTCCCGGGGCTGAGCATCCTTCTGCATCTCCAGGTACATCTTCCATCTGATCCCTGAATGGGGGCATAGTCACATTCCTCTGACGTGATCTCCTCCCAGTGATGGCATTCCCTTTTACCTTTTAGCCAACTTTAGCCAAGCAGAAGCATTAACACCTCCTCTGTGCTTTCCTGTAGGCCTTGGGAAAGTAGATAGTGGGCTTCCATTTCTGAAGGAGCAACTTATACCACCCCCCTCCAGCAGCATAGGACACATGCCTAGTACTCCCATCTTCAGAGGCTTCTAGATGGAAATCACCTCCCTGCTTTAAGGAACTCTTACACCCACCAAAAAGAAAAAAACAACTCATAAAATACTCTTTCATTTTTCCTTGGCCCTGAGTATAGAATAAGGAGAGGGCTAATTGCTTCTTACACTCTTATTTTCTTTATATTCAGTATTCTTTGCCTCAGCACTGTTTGCCTGGTTCAGAGTAGGAAGTCCAGGCCTGTCTGTTTGCAACTTTGTCCTGGGAGGTGCCATTGTGGACCTAGAGGTTTCAAATATGGCATCTTCCTTGTCAGAATGCAAACTGGAATGTGCACAGTATTGGACAATAGAATAGAACGTCTTGTGTAGACATTGCAGGTTCTTAGCTGCCAATCAATACACAAGTGTATCAGGGAAAAAGCAGGTTAAAATGATTTATTGATTTGGAGAAATCAAAACATTTCTCTGAAGTTTTGGTTAAACTGTAATTTTGGCTATGAAGCCCTTTTCTTATGAGTCCTAAGAACATGATTTCAACCCACTCCCCTCCAAGGTACAGTTTGCTGGTATAGGGAACAGTGGGCCCAGGGTACCAGGGATGTAAAGGCAACTTGGTAGCCAGACCTGAGTTAAAATCACCTTCTTCTGGAAAAAAAAAATAGGATCTTTGCCCTCTACTTGACCTCAATATTAATTTCCTTTGGACCAAAGACTTTCATTTAAAAATAAAATCAAATAAAAAGAAGAAATCTTGGGAAGTTCTCCTAAATGTAACCCCAAACCAGGAATTGCAAAAAAATTTAGAAAAGAAATATCTAGATGTCAAAAACCACCATATACTAAGTCAAAAGCAAATGACAAATTAATGTAGTTATTTGTAATTTATATTGCAAAAACTAATTTTTCTAACATATAAATATTCCTTCAAATCTAAAAGAAAAGACTCAACAACTTAATAGAGAAAGGGGCAAGAAACACAGAGAATCTTCAGAAAATGAAACACAATTGGTTCTCAAACAAAGGAAGCAACACTTAACCTCCCTTATAATATGATAGATACAAATTAAAACTATAGTGGTGTACCAGTGTTCACCAGTTGGATTGGTGAAGATAAAAAACCTTGACAACATGCTGTATCGGTAAAGATGCTTCTCTGTTGCTGTGACACTGTAAATTGGGATAACACTTATGGAACAAAATTCCAATTATCTGTGAAATTCCTGTTGCATAGATCTTTCAATTCTGCATTTCCACTCCTAGGAATTTTCCTTGAAGATATATTCACCCATATGCAGCATTTCCTGCAGTATTCATAGCATAGCAAATTAGGAAACAACCCCACTGTGCCATTGGAAATGTGATCCCTAAAATGCCCATCAGTAGGCACAAGTTAAATAAGTTATGGAATAGCCTGGAAGCGAGCCACTTATGTACCAATGAAACAATTTATTTATTGCTATGAAACAATCTCTAGGATGTGTGCCTATAAAAATACAAAATCCTGTGAGTATATAATGACATGCTGCCATTTCTGCAGAACAAGTATATAAGGGAACATTTTCTAGAATTTCCTTGTTTGTGCGGAAGTGCACAAGAAGCTAATTATATTGCTTGCTTCTGAAGATGGGAATTGGAGGGATGGTGAGCAAAAGATTTAAATTTCAAATCCTATACACCTACATATTAAATTGCTTTTATTTTTAAAAATAGCATACAAGAAAAAGAGAGGTTATTGGCTTCACCATCAACTGGTGGTATAGCATTTGTTTTCACACAGTAATACCTGGCTCCTAGTTTTGTTTTGAGAACTAAAAGGACCTTGCTCATTGGAAGGCAGGTAATGGGCATCAGTAAGCATTAGAAATGATAATTAATTACACTGCAACCCAGGCAACTCCAACCTAAGCATTTTACTATGAACAGTGAAGTTTTCATGCTATCTTTAACTGCTCACTTAATGTAACAAAGACCCTGTCTTTCAATTTTCACAGAAATACATCGTGTTTCTATTATAGCTAAAGTCCAGAACTTGCCAACTAATAATAATCAAATCATTTTCTTGTTCCAGTAGCCAGCTAGGAACTTCCTTTAAAGAGGAGACAAACTCCCTTGGTGGTTTAATGCTACCATTAGTGTGGTTTAGATGAATAAAGAAAAAAGGGAATTATAGACATCTTTATTACAAATATGAAGATGTTTTCAGAGCATATCGAACACACACCAGTGACTAAGGACATCGGTGAGGCAATATCCAATGCAGCTCCCTGCCCATGTCCCTAGAAATTTGGTTGGAAGTTGTGATCATTTGCATCCTGACAATGAAAGATGTGAGATGCAGGAAGATAAACTGATGTCTTTGAGGCCACACATAGAGCTATGCAGCCAAGGAAAGAATCCATATGTGCCGGCTATTCTTTGCTATCTCCATCTGCAGATCATACAAATTAGCAGGAGGAGGCTGCAAGATCTCCCTTCTGGGCCAGCTTGGCTCAGAGTACAAATCACTGCCTCTAGACCAAGAACAGCAGTTCTTCAAATAAACACAGTTTAATCCTCTTACTTACTTCAAGTTGATTCTGAAAAATGAAAAAAGCAAGTCCCCATAGGCTTATAAGCAAGAAAGCAAAAAACAAGCCATATTCACATGGTCTTTACTCTTGCCTCCAAACAATGGAGACTAAAAGAAGTCATTTCATTCCCCATCCCCCAGGCTTGACAGCTGCCTGACTGCATAAGAGTCCAACTCTCTAAACCTTACAGAGACAAAAATCAAGAGTGAAGGTAGAGCCAAGAGCCACCTAGACCACCAGAAAGATGTAGAAATTCAAAGGCAAGGGCAGTTCCACTGACCTCAAGCCTAAAGAGGTCCCTGGAAGCCGGGCACGGTGGCGCAAGCCTGTAATCCCAGCACTTAGGGAGGCTGAGACAGGAGAATCGCGAGTTCAAAGCCAGCCTCAGCAATGGCGAGGCACTAAGCAACTCAGTGAGACCCTGTCTCTACATAAAACACAAAATAGGGCTGGGGATGTGGCTCAATGGTTGAGTGCCCCTGAGTTCAATCCCTGGTACCAAAAAAAAAAGAGGGTCCCTGGAGGTCCAGGTAAGGACAGCTGGGTATGCCTGCCAAGGCCAGAGTGACTGCAGATTGGATGTGCTGCTCTGACCAAGCCAGTTGCATAATGTCAGTGAGAGTCCTGAAGAGGACAGAGGGTACCCTGACATACCTCCATTCCAGTTCAGCACCATATTCTCCTACAGAATGTTGGTTCTGATGTGCCTTTGCTTTTTTATCCCTGTTAATGCAGGACCCCGGCCTCCTGCAAAGTTCTCCCACCCACCCCTCACCCCATGGATTTTGGGAAGTTTGTAAGGACAAAAGCCTTGACAATGAACCATGGAATGGGAATTTTTTTATATTAGATTTTTCAGACTTTGTTTCTTCACTTTTAAACTTTTTTAAAGAATTTAGTTGACATATAATATTTGTATTTATTCATGGGTTACAGTGTGATAATTTGATACATGTATATGATGTGTCATGATCATATCAAGATAATAAGCATTTCCATTTCCTTAAACATTTATTATTTCTTTGTGTTGGGAGCCTTTGAACTCTTCCCTTTTAGTTCTTTATAAAATGTATAATAAATAGTTGTGAACTCTAGGCATCCTACTGTGCTGTAGCATATAAGAACTTACGATTCCTATGTAACTATTATCTCACGTCTCCACCCTTCCTAATCTCTAGTCACTATTTTGTTTTCTACTTCTATGAAATCAACTTTTTAAGCTTCTGCATATGAGTGAGAATGTGCCCTATTTGCCTTGATGTATCTGGCTTATTTCACTTAACAGGTCCTCCAGTTTCATTCAGTTTGCTGCAAATAATAGGACTTTGTTTTTAGGGTAAAATAATATCCTATTGTATATATCCTACATTTTCTTTACTCATTTAACCATCAATGGATTCCATATCTTGGCTATTGCAAACAGTGCTGCAATTAACATCGATGTGCAGATTGCTCTTTGATACACTGATTTCATTTCCTTTGGATATATACCCACTAGTGGGATTGCTGGATCATATAGTAGTTATTAACTTTTTTTTTGCCATACTGTTTTCCATAATGTCTGTATTAATTTACATTCCCAAAAACAGTGTATAAGAATTCCCTTTTCTCTCCATTTTTACCAGCATTTATTCCGTTCTCACTGGGGTGAAATGATATCTCATTGTGGTTTTGACTTGCATTTCCGTGAATATTAGTGATGTTGAGCATTTTTTCATATTCTTGTTGATGAGCTATTTATCCTCTTTTAAATAGCTATTCAAATCATTTGCCCATTCTTAAATCAGATGATGATGATGATGATGATGATGATGACGACGACGACGACAACGATCTTGGCTGTTGAGGTTTTAGTTCCTTGTACATTCCAGATAGTAATCCTTTTGAGATGTATAGTTTGCAAATATTCTCTCCCATTCTACAGATCATATCTTCTACTTTTTTGATTGATTCCTTTGCTATACAAAAGCATCTTAGTTTGATATTATCCTAATTTATCTAATTCTTACTTTTGTTGCCTGTGCTTTGGGGGGTCTTATCCAAAAAAGGACTTTCTACACCAATATTTCCAATGTTTCCTCTGTTTTCTTCTAGCAGTTTTATTATTTCAGGTCTTACTATTTCAGGTTTTATCTTTAGGTTTGATCATTTTTAGGTGGGGTTTTTTTTTGGCATTTTTTTAAATTTATTTTTTAGTTGTAGGTGGACAGAATATCTTTATTTTTATGTGGTGCTGAGGATCAAACCCAGTGCCTCCCACGTGCTAGGCGAGCACGCTACCACTGCGCCATAACCCCAGCCCCTTTTTTTGGCATTTTTGTTGTTTCTACATGATGAGAGAAAGCAGTCTCATTTCAATCTTCTACATATGGATATTCAGTTTTCCCAGCACTATGTATTGAAGTGACTGTTTTTTCTCCAGTGTACGCTTTTGGTGCCTTTGTCAAAAACCAGTCAGTTGTAGGGGATGTTTGGATTTATTTCTGGGTTCTCTGTTCTTTCCCATTTTCTGTGTGGTCATTTTTATGCCAGTACCATGCTACTTTGGCTGCTATAGCTTTATAGTTTCTGTGCATACTTGACTTACATGACAACTGAAGGAACCTGAAAAACAGCCCACACTGAAGTGTCATGATTTGCTGGGCTTCAGTGTTGAAGAACATCCTGTTTCTAGTTGGGGACCTGAGCCCAGGCTGTTCTGGCCAGCCCCTCCTTGCTGCAGGATGTTGTATTCCCAACACATCCTACATTTTTTCTTAACAAGTACAGCTGAGGAAGGAGAGAGAACTGGGTTGGTCTGGGCCACCTGGAGAACTCCCCTGTCCCTGAGGCTTCCAGATAGAGTGCTCCAGCCATTCTGGAATGGAAGCACAAGACTTCTTATGGCTTAGCTCAATCACAGAGTGTCACTTCTGCCATAATCTAGTGGACAAGCAAGACACCAAGGCCAGTGCAGCTTAAAGCTGACAAAGAATTTAGATTCCATCTCTCAAGGGGAGGGGTAGGAAAGGATTTGCAGCATCTGCAATCTGCCCCATCTCAATGGAAGGATTCTTACTTCCTTTATAGCTTGACTATGAAGCATACAGAATTCTGCTCAGATTTCCAACCATGGACGCATTCAAATCCCAGATGCACTTGGACCAGGATCCTTTACTACATTAAAATCCCTTTTTGAGTACTTGCTGTGACTTTAGAATCTTTTGATTTTCACAGCCATGAATGGCTGGGGAGCAGGGCAGCTAGAATCTGTACACAAGACCCCCAGCTCTACTGGCCATCTGGGATACGGCTGCTGTGCCTCCTAGCAACCTTCGGCAGCTGCATCGTCATCTCCTCTGTGAATCTGGACAAGCCACACTCCTCTGCCTGGCTAACTGTCTTTGTTTTTCCAATACCTTACACAGAAAGGACAGTACAGGGGTGACAGGCACAGGCTCTGGAGCCCAACTACAGCACTCAGATCCTGGCTCTGCTTTTGACCGGTCATATGTTCTCAGCAGGTTAGGGAATTTCTGGTTCCTCCTCTGTGAAATAGGGATTAATAAAATATCCGCCCCAGAGGTTGTTGTGAGAATTAATAGGTTAATTAAATAAGGTTTAGAAGCTGGCCTGGCACTTGGGAAGTGCAGGTGTGTGATAACATTATACCAATAGCTGATGTGATCCAGTGTAGATGTGAGCATGTTGAGGTTAGACTTGTAGCACACGACCCAGCCCTGCCACTTACTAGCTGTGGGACCTGAGTAACTTGCACCACCACAGCCTCAGTCTCCCCATCTATCTCCCTTTAGGATCAGAGAAGTCGCATGGGGAATCCAGGAGCAGCTGTGGGTAAATCTCAGAAACATCCTCTCACTTCTCTTCCAGCCTCTCCCTCCTCCTTTCTATTTGTCAAATCCAGCTTTGTACCCTTAGCAAGATGCTTCACATTAATGGAAATTGTCACGTATCAACTGAACATGACACTTTCAGCCTCCTAGCCAGGTCTGTCTGCAGATTCCCAGTGACACATGGAGGGGTCCCAGCATGAGGGCTGTTCTTTTCCATCTAGACTTTTCAGTGTCTCTTGACTTTTCAAAACTGATTGCTGTGACTCAGTGCTCAAGGGCCTTCCATGCTGTCAGGGCTGCAGGATTGTTATTTTCCAAACACCTGAATGACAGTCTGTTGTTCTCCCCACAGCGCTGAATCCATAATATCTTCTCATGGGCTCTTCAGGACATGAATTGCACGGTTCCCAGGACCAGCAACATCACTTCATCTGGGAGGTGTTCAAAATGCACTTGCCCAGGCCCTGCTCACACTTGTTAAATCAGAAACCGTGGGCTGGGGCCCAGCAAGCTGGTCTTAACCCACCTTCTAAGAGACCCAGATGCACACTAGAGATGAAGAACTACTCAAGGTTAAGAAACACTTTGACCCAGCTAGGCATGGTGGCACACACTCATAATCCCAGCAGCTCAAGAGGCTGAAGCAGGAAGTTCACAAGTTCCAAGCCAGCCTCAGCAACTTAGCAAAGCCTTAAGTAACTTAGCAAGACCTTGTCTCTAAATGAAAAATTAAAAGGGCTGGGGATGTGACTCCAGTGGTTAAGCACTCCTGGGTTTAATCCCTCGACCTAAAAGTCTGACTCTTTAGTCTTTGCAGTTAAGATGAAGTGTAAGAATGGAATGTTCATTTCCTGCCAAGGCTGTTTTTACCATTCATTTGCTGATTACATACATGTCCTTCTAAAAAAGAGTAACAGAGAGCTTTGGACACACTAATGTCAATGACAATAAAAAACATGTTCTGAAAAGTCACCCTGAGTGAGGCACTGTACTGTGTGATTTTCATGTAGTATAGGGTTAAATGGAAATGTCCTTCGCTTTAATCTTTACAAAGGCCTGATAAAATATTTATTATCCCCATTTGCATCTCAGGAACCAAAATATCTGCAAAGTTAAATGAATTGCCTAGGTTCAAATTTAAGGAGAATGAAAACGTCATAGTGTTATTTGGGTTTTTGTTTTATTTTGAGGGGAAATTGGGTCACCATAACCTGAGTTTCTCTCAAGGACACTGTGTTTAAGGAGCTACTTAGATACAATAATTCCTAAGAGCTGAGCCTCACTAAATAGAGTGGGCTTGAGTGATTCTGGTAGCAAGGCCATCCCTGGGGCCTTTCCTCAGTGCTCAGCAGTCAGCTGGGTGACTGCCATCAGCAGGTGACAGACCCTGCTGAGAGTTCTGGGCTCCTACAGGCCTTTGCTGGCAGGAGCAAGAGCACATAATGACATTGAGAGAAACCTGTTCCCACGAAGCCCTGCTCTCAGAGGACAAGTAACAAACACCTGAGCTCCAAATCAATTTCAAATCTCTGCCTTAACGAATAAACCAAGTCCTCCCAACTGACCCTAGAGGTGTCTGTACAGGGAAAGAGCAACTCTTTCCTTGACTTCTTTAAGAGAAAAAACCTTTTCTATAATGAGACTTGAATTTCAGTGAGTATTTTGTTTCTCCTGAGATTGAATAACTACTATTTTCTTAGTGCTTGCTCTGTTCAAGTTCTATAGTAGATGCTTAAGCACATTAGGTCATCAATGAGGCCCACAAACTTGACTAGAATAGAAGTTCATTTTAGACAAAGGGAAATGAAGGGAAGGCAGGAGAGATGAGAATAGGAAAGACAATAGAATGAACTGGACATAATTTTTCTATGTTCATATATGAATACTCCACCAGGGAAACTCCACATCATGTACAACCACAAGAATGGGATCCTAATTAGAATCAGTTATACTCCATATATGTATAGTATGTCAAAATACACTCTACAGTCATGTATATCTAAAAAGAAGAAATTTTTTTAAAAAACTTGGCCAGATAAATTAGTATCTCCATTTTCTAGGTAAAGAAATTGAGAGGTTAGTAACTCACCTGTAGCCACATAGATACTCAATGGTAAAATGCAGTCTAACATCTAGCCTGTGTCCTGGGGTTTTAGGCTGCAAACTTATCCCCCAAAATTGTTCCTTTCTCACCTTGTAGGCAAATATGTCACAAGTCTGCAGACCTTAATCTCTGCTTATTTCTACTTCATTATCCATGTATCATCACATGAGTTGCTCATGGATTTCAGTTGCTGCTCTTCTTAATTTTTACCTACAAAATAACATTAGTTTAGCTTCATTGCTGTCAATTTAGTTAGTTGCAGCACGTGTGGTGAACCTTGCTGTATATAATAATTTGAATTCACATCATCAGTAGTTCTGCATTTTATTTTCTTGTAACTATTGCACCTAAATTTGGGAGTACCATTTTAATAATTTTGTTCCTCTTCAAATCCATTTATTAGCCCGTCTAGTTCTTTTACCTTAGAGAAAATGAGGATGAGGCTAGTCAGCTATTCATTTTCTCTCTCTCTCTCTCTCTCTCTCTCTCTTTATCTCTCTAAATTTAAGAGAAAAAAATCATGCCACCTCAGATAACATTACTGAGCCAGTGCTTATCAAGCTCTGATGGACGCAAGAATCTTACTAAAATGTAGATTCTGACAGGCCTGAGAGAGTTTGTGGAGGGCCAATGGTGTTTTTTTATCAAGCTTCCAGGTAGCGCCCCCTGCTGGCCACGGACCACATTGGGCATAGTGGGATCTACAAGTCCTAAGCTCTGTTTGCACAGTGCCCTATCATGCTGGAGTGGGGGCGCTTAACATACCCCTTCATCACTGGCAGCCAGAGTCTGAGCGGATTTTTGTGGGGGCAGTTCCTTCCTTCTCACTACTGTATTGTTTTAGACTAATGAGCCAAAATCAGTCTGGCAGTCCTAGGCAAAGCTTTAATGTGATTTTAATTTCAATGCTGTCCTTAAACTGAGTTATGTGATTCCAGTCTGTTTTCTAATGAGAACACATCATGTTTACAAATTCAGTCATGTCGGAGAAAAAGAAAGTAGAAAACTGCTTACACAATTAGCACATTCAAGTGATTAGTTTTTGTAGTATGATATTAAGTAGGGTTTTTTAAGAAAACAATACAATGATTTTAGATGTCCTTCTGATTCTTTGATTCATGAAGCTTCCCATTTTCTTAAAGTTTGAAGCAAAAGTTCTGATTTGAGATAAGAACTCTACTTAGATTTCTGGAAGGAAAACAACCTGACCAGATGTCAAGGCCCTGACCCAAGAATGAGGTCTACCTTCGGTTCCCAGATTTGCTTCTGGTTGAGTCAGTGAATTACGTGTTCCCACTGTCCTCAGTAAAATAGGAATAACATGATTCATACTTCTCGTACACCCATATTTGGGTTTGGTACTGTCTGCCCACCGAGGACTCTCATCTTGGTATTTTTAGTCCAGATTCCTATCATTCTAAGAATGTATATCCATATTGTTATATCCAAATGCCCACCAGGTATTGCCACCTGGGGATGTGCTGGCATCCCAAATTCAGGTGTCCTTACTAAACTTCACCCCTTCCCTCCACACCTCACCCTGTCCCTGTATTCCCTATCCCAGTGAGTCTTATGACCATCACACCTTATTCACCCAGCCTGGAGGCATCATTTCCCCTGTTATGCTGGGAGATGCTTGAGTCAGCAGTTGGTCTCAGTCACCTTTTAACCCCATCA
Organism: Geosciurus inauris; assembly: GCA_004024805.1. Lineage (NCBI taxonomy): Eukaryota > Metazoa > Chordata > Mammalia > Rodentia > Sciuridae > Geosciurus > Geosciurus inauris. The sequence goes on along the minus strand of PVHX01006610.1, from coordinate 2,981 downwards.
CCTTGCCCTGGGTTCAATATAGTGAAATGGTTAAAAAAAAAAAAAAATTGGCCTGAGTTGAACTAAATTCCATAAAGACAGATGGTCCTTATGACCCTGGAAACTATTTCTGAAAACTGTAAAGAATTGCCATCTGAAGAATTCCAAACCCACCCACCCACACCTGAAAAATCCAGATGCATGGAGTTTTTGTCAATGTTTTCTACTGCCAGGGTGTTAGTGAACTCTCCTGAATCGAAAATCCATACGGGCAATGCTTGGTAGTGTTCTAATTCTCATTTTTACATTCTTTACCAACTGTCATCTAGATTTGTTTTGGATATTTTGTTGATTTATTTTCTTACTATATTTCTGGTGGCCTGTCGTCCTGACCCCATGCATTCCTACTATGTACCAACATCATATTAGGTGCTTTGTGGCAGACATTGTCTTTAATTTCACAGCCTCTGAGGTAGATTTTATAAACACCATGCTTTTTGTTTTGTGTTGTTTTTAATTTTTTAAATTGGCCCATCTTTGTGAGGTACAGTTTGGTAATTCAATGCATATACACAATGCGTAGTAATCCCATCAGGGTAAAAGCCCTTTCCATCTCTTCAATCATTAATCATGTTTACATGTTGGGAATTTCTTACTCTTCTAGTCATTTTGAAATATATCATAGGTTGGTTTTGCCCAATAGTTACCTACTGTGCTAAAAGAGGAACCAGGAGTGTGATCCCTCCACTCTGCGCCTTTGGTATCCCTTGTGGGATTGATCCCCCCCCACACCCTTCCTAGTTTCTAGTGACTACTGCTCCCTTCTTCTACAGGTTGACTTACTGGTTTCCACAAATGTGTGATCACATGTGATATTTGTCTTTCTATAAACACCATTTTTCAAAACTGAATTTAAAAACAAGAAAGTGAGTGACTCTCTCTCTATACATCACATGCAACCAACCCACAAGAAGGGCAGGCCCCAGCCACTTCTCTCTGAGGCTGAGGCTGCAGGTCTTCCTGACACACTGTGGGTTTGCAGTGTCCTTCCTCAGACAGGGAGAAGTTCATCAAAGACGCAGTCCCATTCTTCTCTGTTTATAAAATAGTATGTGTTTTTGGGAAAAATTAGGGTTACCCATAATCCCACTGTTCGGGAATGTCAGCTATTACATGTTGGTACATTTTCTTCCATGATTTTTTTTCTATTTATACTTGTATTTTTATTTCTCACATTGGTTAACTATTATACATTGATAATGTGTCTTCATGCATGATAGGCAAGTTGCCCTCTCCTCCATATCTTTTCTTTTCAAAACACCCCTTAGTAGAAAAATATCCTTAGTTTTTTAAAAATATCTGAACTTCTCTTGGTCTCCCAATGACTCCAAGGAGGCCCTCCTGAGTTCCAGACACAGAAATGGGCTCTCTTCTGGCAGAAAAGACCCTGTTAAGAGCTCAGTCAACAGGCGATGGCAAAACAATTCCAAAGTGGGCTTATCTTATGTTTCAAGAAATCAACTTATTTAATGTTTACACAATCATCAGTTTTCCTCCAAATGCTGTACCTGAGTTGGGAATTCATGAAGACTTGGTGACATCAGATAATGAGCTGAAGCTGAGAGGGTGGGGGACGTCCTTGGAGGATTTACAACTGCCGAAAAGGAGCCTAATTTTTTAAAAAGGTTGGTTAGAATTTGGCTGCAGAAGAGAACTTTACGCCAAGCCTGTCCCAGTTGCCATCCGAGTTCTCAAGCAGATGTTTTCCCACCCCCAGGATGTGCAGCCAGCTGATGAGCCTTGAAGCTGCGCAACCTGAGTGACATGCTGCTCTGATGGACACTTCGTTTCCCAGCCCTTCTCCCTGCCCACCTAAAACTCTGACTCCTAAAATGTGGTGGTGTCACATTTCAGTACCTCAGGGGTTGGACTGTTATGGTGGTTGAGCCCAAGAGCTATGGCGGTGACAAGTGTAAAGCCCCATTTATATATTTTCCTAGGCTAAGGGCCATGAGCTGGACCAGGCAGGAGCCCTGTGTCCCCTCAGGGATTTGACCACTCAGTGAATCTGACAGAGGGGAGGCCCTTCAGGAAGCCCTACCAGGGGAGAAAGAAGGGGCTTCCTAGTTCTTCACTTTTAGTGTGGACACTGCTGTCCAGAGGGTTGCCCCACCAACATCTCCAGGGAAGGTAGAGAATCTTCACCTAATCCCATGAAGCTCCAAGGCAATGCAAAAAGTGGGGCATGTCCCCAGACCCAGCACAGCCCTCCTTCCCCAGGGTCTTCTAGAATATTGTCTTTGTCAAAGCTAGCTCACTGCCCTGGAGATCCTCATGTTGACTGATGGACCATTGGTTCCTGCTCAGAAGTAACAAAAAATGTGATGGATGGATGTGTGGTCAGAGATCACTGTGGAGCCCCACACAGTATCCATTGCTGGGAAGAAGGCAGACAGCTACACTGTGTGGTGCCTAGAGTGGTGGAATTGAAGGAAGGAGAGAGTCTGTAAGAACAACAGCATTGCGGGGCAGGAGGCAGTTTTAAGGAAATTCGTGTCTGTTGCATCGACCATGAAAATAAGAATTCATCTACTTGCAGATTAAAAGCCCTCCTGGAAAGACAAAGAAGATAAGAGCTAAAAAGGTAGTTTGTTCTATGTTTACAAAAAATATACATATAATCTTGTTGCCTTTGCAGAGATGATCTTAGGAGACATGGTGTGATAGTAAAAACCTTGAAGTGTATCTGAAGAATGCTGAGCCAACTAGGGGCCCTTCTTTTGATAGATGCTTAACTTGGCAGCACAGACAGACCCCTAAATAATTAATTAAAACAGCACTAGGAAATGTTCCCATAAAGACTTATGCTTGGAGAAGAGGTGGGAAGTTGGAAGCTTAGGAGAAGAAAGAGAAAAATAGATAGGTTATGAGTTTTGGATTTTGTTGGGTTTTATTTGTATTCTAGAATGTTTCAGATGTTCTAAATGTTCCTGATATGCTAT
>PVHX01006609.1:31599-99049 GCA_004024805.1 Geosciurus inauris | reverse complement strand
CCCCCCCCTCCGCCTCTCCGTCCTCCTCCTACCCCTCCTCCCCCTACCCCTCCTTCTGCAGTTGTGGGGACCTCGCCCAGGGCCTCCCACAGGCTAGGTGAAAGCCCTCCCCCTGCGCCACACCCCAGCCCAGGTGCTTCCCGTGAGGGGCACCATGTGGGTAAGCGGGAGCATCCATCAGCCCTCCTCACAGAGGATGACAAGATGACACAGTCCCACCACAGGCAGAGAAAGCCCAGTCGTGACCAGGGAGGCCCTCAGCGGAGGCAGAGCAGCTGAGGAAGGCCAAGGTCAACCTCGGAGGTGCAGAGGGGCAGAAGACATGGGGACGCAGGGTGAAAGGCTGGGGCAGGAGGACCAGGCAGCAGAAGCCTGGCTGCTTCCCCGGGCTCGGACCCCCGCTGCTCCAGGCACGCTAGGGCAGGCTTCCGTGCAGACGCAGGGCGGTGGCTCATGACACCCCAGGACACGGATGCCGTCTCTCCACCAGCCATGAGACTCGCCTGCACGTCCAGTACCCAGCTGTGCCCCCTGGGCCCAGCCCGTCCTCAAGCTGCCCATCACAGCCTCCCGCTGGCCCCCCAGGGAAGGGGCCCTGCTTCCTGTCTCTTCACCTCTTGAGACAAAACCAATAAAGATGTTCCTCATGTGAAGCAGCCTGCTCCAGTCAGGAATCGGGCTCAGTCCCAGCCTGAGGTCTGAGCCGAGACCCAAAAGAGGTGGGGAGCCCCCATGCGGCCCCTGGGGAGGCTGTTTTAGGCAGAGGGGTGGCAAGTGCCAAGGCCCTGGGGTGACTGTGTTCCTTAGGCCTGGCTACTGTTTGTCTCCCTTCAGAGCTGTGGCCCCAGGCCAAGCTCAAAGCAGGGCTCAGACAGAGGGCCCCACCTCCCAGTTGGGGGGTGAGGCTCTCTGTGGGTCTGCCCCAGGAGGTTCCTCAGCCCTCCGGAAGCTCCTGGGTCTGGGTGGGGCCCAGGAACAGGAGCAGGGGATCCGGCGGCAGGTGCCGTTTCTAACCGCCTTGACTGTCTGCCAGGCGCCTGAGATCCACAGCACATCTGTGCTCATCAGTTGGCCGACAGATGGGCCCAGCATGGTATTTTTGGATTCGGTTAGACTTGGGGGCTAAGTGAACCCACAGAGAACACAGGTGCCAGAAGAAAACTGTGCTGCTTGGGGGTCAGCTTGGGCGGGCAGGCAGGGGTGCAGGCCTGAGGGAGGAGGCTGCTCCCAGATTCCCATGACGGACACTCCTTTCGCACGGGCGGCTGGCTGTGGATCTTGGAAGAAGCTCCTTGCAAAGGCTCCTGATGACCTGACCTCCAGTTTGCCCTGGAAGTGATAATGGCTGGCCACCAGGCTGGGCCCCAGGAGATAAATTCAGAAAAAGGCAGAGCTGGGCCAAATGGCAGGTGCCACAGCCAATTCTCCCACCAGCAACTGCTCCTGTCACTTGGTGGTGCCACTGGTAGGAAGCTGTCACCCCACACCCAGTGTCTCTGCAGCCACCCTCTTGGGCGCCTGTTTTACCAGGAAGCCAGATGACAGGCAGACGTGGATACGTCCAGAACTTCAGAGCTCTAATGGGACCCCCGGAGACAATGACCCCGGCGACTGTGGGTAGAAACAGGGAGAGGATGCTGGTCCCTGCAGCCAAGGCCACAGACCAGCCCAGTCTGGACCCTGGCCGCCTGGCCAAGGGGACCTCTGTGCTCTGCAGAGAGCAGCTTACTTCCTCCAGCAACTTCCTCGTCTCCCCTCAGACGGTGGGAAACTGAGGCCCGAATCACAGGCACAGCCAGCCAAGGCACAGCCGCTTCCCACAGCACGAGCCCCCGCCGCCAGAAGCAGCTTCGAGCCCTGAGCCCTGCATTTCCCAGGCTGTGCGGAGTGGGATCTGGGCCCCTCCTGGGCTGTGAGTTAGGTTTTCAGCTGGAGCCACGCGGAGGAGGGGTCGGCCTAGAGGGCTCCAGCCTGCTGGGGAGACTAAGCACCCTCGAGAGCCTGTCTGGGCCTTCGCCTGTGCAGGGCACTAAGCCACACAAGCCCCAGGGCCCCCAGGAAGGTGCCTCAGAGGGTCCCCACTGCCTTAAGAGGAGACATGAGGCTCCTGAAGGCACCCAGCAGCCCCGTCTCCTGTGCCCAATGGGCGCACAGCTGGCAGTCAGGTGGCATCTGGCTGGGAGGGGCCCTTGCAGGACGGAGGCCTGAAGGAGCCTGAGGAGCCTCTGAGGCTGGGTAGTCAGGTGCAGGTGTGAGCTCCTTCCGTCCTGAGCCAGCTGGGTTTGCGTAGGTCCCACGGAGCAGCCCAAGACAGCCGGGCCCACCCTCACCTGCTGAGGGGTGTCCTGCACTCTAGGGAGCATCGTGAGGGTTGGGAGCTCCAGGCCCAGCAAGGTGCAGGGAGCCATCCTGAGGCCTGCCCCCCACTCACACGGCCTCCCTCCTCTGGGTGCCAGCAGGGGTGGCGGCAGGCTCCACCAGGCCAGGAGCCTCTGCCCACTCTGGGTCCTCACCCCCTGGATGCACACTGCACCCTATTGCACCCCAAATCAGGAGCACTTGGGACCTTCCCAGGCTCCCTGGCAGCTTGGCACAGCCATGTCACAGTCTAGCCAATAGCTGGAAGGGAAGCGCTCTCTAGAGCTTCCTGGGAAAGCTGTCCTGCTCAGCTCTTTTCCTCTTCCTTGAATGCAGTGGTCAGCAGTAGTGACAGCTGGAGCGTCAGCAGCCATCTTGAAACTTTCCCCCTTGCTGTGTGAAGCTGGAGAAGGGGCTGGCTAATCCCCGTGTCCCTGGGGGTGTCCCTGGTGAGCACTGTGCTAGGCTGTTCCATGGCTGCAGGAGATTCCTGAGGGGGCTGCGAGGATGGCATTCCACAAGAAAGCACCCAGAGGAGTGAGGCCGGCTGGCTTCCGCTCCTTGGCTCGGGGCTTTGCAAGGCTGAGGATGGACCCAGGCCAGAGCTGCCCCAAGTGCATGTGTCCCACAAGCCTGACTCTGGCTCTGCCTGCAGCCCCCGCGCCTGGGCCCCTCTGAGGTCTGTGGGGGAGGTTCCCTCGGTAGGTGCAGGTTCCCTCGGTAGGTCCTGGGGTTCTCCACACAGCCAGGAGGACCCCCTGAGAGGGGCCATCTGGCTGACCACGAGGGGCTACCGTGGACACCTGAGGTGGGAGCCGGGCTGCCATGCCCATGCCCCACAGGGGCCCATCTCCCTCTCACAGTCAGGGCAACAGGCCCTGCCTCACCCTGCTCAATAGGGGAGGCAGGGGCGGCCAGCGAGGGCAGCTGGGAGCTGGGCTGCCCATCGGACTCTGGCCTGGAGCCCTCTACAGGCTGGCACAGGCCTTCTCCTGCCCCTGCAAGGGAGGTGGTGCGGCCTGCAGAAGGAGCCATCTGGCCCCGGCTCCCGGCTTCCTCAGAGAGCTCGCTTGGAGGCCCGTCTCCCAGCTGCTCCGCGGCTGAAAATATTTACATCCAAATATGTCCCAGGGAGCCACACTTCCCCCTCGATCCTGCCCAGATCTGTTCTTGCCACAGGGAAGTGGTGCCAGGTGAAGGGAGGGTCCTGCCTCGTAGGAGCTGTCCACTGTTTCCTGGCTCACTGGGACGAGCACTGGCTATGCCCTGCAGGGCCCACCTGCCCCTGGCCCTGCTGTGGACTCGTCCTACAGGGTGGGCAGCCCCAGGGGGGTGTGCGGGTGCTCCTGTGCCTCCCTGGCCTGGGGCCCCACCACGGCATAGCCACTTCATCACCTGCCTCGTTGCTGGACCCTCGTGGTGCTCAGACCTGGGCAGAGGCCATGCTGTGGAGAAGAGCGTCCAGCTCACGGGGACCCAGATGGCTGCGTGAGGTGCAGTGCCTGAGCCCCAGGAAGGAGGATGAGGAGCCCGGAGTCCACAGCCTATGGGGTGGTGGCCCAAGTCGCTCTTCTCCTGCTTTTTGTCCACAAAATGGGAACAACCAGTAGCAGCCACGTCCCTTCTGGACCCGTGTCCTGCACACCGTCACCCAGTTCCACAGGCTGGGGGCTTCGGACAGCAGAGATCTGTTCTCCCCCGTGCGTCTGCAGTCCAGGCTGGTCCCCTTGCTGAGAGGAGAGTCCCGCATGCGCGGGCTCCAGGGCGAGGGCTCCAGTGCGGCTGGTCAGGGCCTGTGGCACCAGCAGGGGTCCTCCTCCCACACGGAGCCCCACCCAACCCGCCCATCCCACATGAGGAGACCAGCCGCGGACAGACACCAGGGCCACATTGGCCAGACCCGCAGGAGAGACCCCCGGGGGCCAGAGCCTGTCCTCGCCTGGGTCTTGGGCTGGTGGCCTGTCTGTGGCGCTTTGTCACGGCTGCCGAGCCACCAGCCACCTTCCCACCTGCTCAGCCCCTGGTGGCTGCCGGCCATCTGTGGTCCTGGCTTGTGCCAGGCCATCAGCCCAAGCGCTACCTCCATCTTCCAGGAAGCTTGGAGGTCCCCCTGCCAGAGCACGGCCTCAGGGGCCCCCGGTCAGGACATGCGGGCGCAGTGGACAGTAGCAGCCCTGCACTGTGGGGCAGTGGGTACGTGTCACCGTGGCACTGACGGCTACCGTCTGCATCCCTGACCAAGGCTCAGTCCAGAGAGTGGCCAAGCTGGTTACCCCAAGGCCAATGTGGAAGCCACAGTGTCCACCGTTCTGCCAGCTCTGCACTAGCAGCAGGGCCTGGGAAAGGTCCAGATGCCTGCCAGGCCTGTCCCTTGCTTCTCCGAGGAGACATGGGATCCTTCCCAAACCTGCTCTCTGGTGGTTTAAAAAATGACCTCCAACTCTCCACTGTTGTCAGCCAATGCCCACCCCAGCCATGTGACTGATGGACTCCAGCTGGGTAAGGAGGAGACACAGGCTCGCGGCCCAAGCTGCTCTGCAGAGCCTTGCACCCTGCGGCCACCACACCAAGAAGCCCACCTGGAAAAGTGGCACCTGCCAGGCCCAGATGAGGCAGGGAGCAGACAAGAGCCAGCCTTGGGGGCACGGGCAGCAGCCCCCAGCCCAGCCACCCGGGCACCTCAGGCCCACATGCCTGCCAGAGTGTGCAGGTTGAGTGTGAGGGCAGATGAGCCCCCACTCAGGAAAGACCCCAAATCCCTTCCTCCTCCAATACACACCTGTGAGCCTCCAGAGGCCCCAGGGGTCTGGGTTGCTGAGCCTTCTGGTCTCTGGTGCCCAGAGCCCCTGAGGTCCTGCATGGATCGCAAGGCCCCTCCCCAGAGCCCAGTGTCCTCCTCTGCAGGGCTGGACAGGAGGCTCCAGAGCAGCCAGAAACAGGGGAGGCGAGTGGAAAGCCCCAGGAGGCTAGGACTGAAGGGCTGAAGATGGCTGATGGGACAGCAGGAAGGAGCCACAGCAAAGCCATGAGAGTGGACACTGAGTGACAGGCCACACCCAGGACCTCCCCGAAGTCCCAGAGGCTCAGAGAGCCCCCCACAGTGGGCAGCGACTGTGATGGTTGGGCCCACACCTGGGCGCCTGCTCTGCTCCAGGCAGAGCTGATGCAGGGTGGGAGGACTCTCCTGATCCCAGGTGGACAGAGGAAATGCCAAGGTCAAGCCCAGGTTAGGCCCCACTGGTGAGGGCCACGCAGAAATAAAGATACGAATGGACATCTCGTCCTATGGCATGGCAGCTGCCCAAATGGACCGTCAGTTATAACTGTCCAGAACACAGCCCACAGGGAAACACTGGTGTCAGGAGTGTCCCAGGTGTGGCTGCGTCCAGGGGCTCAGTGGCGTTGCTGTATTCTGGTTTCCGTCTCTGTCGCCCTGTGAGTGGGCTCCCTTGAGGAGCTGCCATGACTCCTGCCAGCTGCACCCTTGGCCCCACCCTCCCATCCCACCTGGAGGAAAGAGCCTCCTGTCCATGCTCCCAGGCCAGTCCCAGGAGAGAGAGGCCATCCTGGGCCAGTCACTCATACTGAGAGCGGGCAACAAGATGGGACCCTTCTGGGGGAGGACCCCCCCACCAAGAACAGAGTGGCCGTCAGGAAAGGGAGCAGGGCAGACCAGGGCCCCTCTGCCCTGCCCTATGGCCTGGGAGAAGGCAGACGGGAGGCAGGGCTGGAGGAGGTCGCTCCTCAGAACCTGGGAGCAAGGAGGGTGAGGCAGGGCTGGAGGGACAGGTCTTGGTCCCGCCCTCTGATTGCCCCAAAGGGCAAGGGGCACCTCTCCCAGAGCCCGGCAGCCCCACCTTGCCCTCACGTCAGCCAGAATGGGGTCAGACACCTGGAACCCACCAACGCCACTGGAGGGGCTGGGGGGTGGATGTTTGCGGGGCCCGGGCAGGGCCTGTTTGTCACGGCTGCCCTGCTCCCCTGCCTCTGCCGCCCCCGGGTCTTTCGGCCTTGGCCACCGCCCAGATGAAGAAGAAGCCCAGGGGCAGGGCCCACCATGTCCTTGAGGGGAGGAGCCCTTGGGAAGGAGCGAGAGAAAATCCAAGTGGCTCTGGTCCCTTGAGGAAGAATAGTCCAGGCAGAGGGGACAGAGGGATGTGTCCTGCAGGGCCTGGCTTTGTCACCTCCCACACAGGGCCCACATGTCCTCCCAGTATCCTGTTCCTCTGAGGTGGCTCTGGAGCCCCTCCCGTCAGCATCCCCCAAGGCACAGGAGCAGCCCTGCAGGCACCCGGGTCAGGCGGGCAAGGATCTGGACGAGGACTCACCCCGGACTCCGGGCTTCCCACTCGGTTGAGGTGTCTGGAGCTTGGACTGAAAGCCGGCAGAGCGAGAGGGCATTCCCGGGGCCACATGACTATGGTCTGAGGTGGGCCCCTGAGACCCCGGGCACCAACAGCCATGGCACCCTGGATGTGCAATGGCAGAGCACAGAGCCACCCGCTCAGCTGTACTCAGGCAGAGGCCACAGCCTGGAACGGCTGCCTGGAGCAAGAGACGCCGGGCAGGGCCAGTCGTGTCCAGGGTAGGTTGGTGCCCGCAGCACGGCCGGCTCAGTGGCCTGCGTGCAAGGACTCCTCGGCTGTAAGAGTGTCCAGAGCCCATGGTACCAGCTGCCCACCGCAGCTCTGTGGCCCCTGCGCCTGCTGGGCCTCCGCCGTGGGAGGTTGCCGCATTGAGGCAGCGCTGGGTCCCGGGCAGCTCTAAACGCACATGGGTGTCTGGGGTGGACGTCAGAGTCCACTGCAAATGCAGTACAGAAACCCAAGGTTTCCACGGGAGCTCTGGCCGCTTCCCTCTGGTGCCACTGTGAGGCCGGCAGCCATGTGTGGCGGGCGGGTGGGGTGGCGGCCCAGTGGCTCTCTGGAGGACTCCCCGGCTGGCAGCAGTGCCCTGGGAGGGGCGGGCCACGTGCTTCTCTGCCTCTCCCTCTTCCTTCCCTGTGCCGCAAACATCCTTGACCCCTGGCCAGGCCTACCTGGGCCCTCCATGCCCCCAGCCCCACCCAGAAACAGCCCACGGTGGACAGAGGGGTCCCGCTGTGAGGAGGAGGGTGCGGTGAGCGCCCAGGTCCACCTGCTGCCTGGCACACGACTGCCATTTCCCTTGGGTAGATGCCACTTGAAGGGCCAGGTTTACCCAGTTCTCGGGCTCCAGTGGGCGAATACTTCAGAATGTTCTAGAACACGGGTGGGTGGGCAGAGCCAATCTCCTCCCCTTTTACACAAATGTTGACACCAGGGCAGATGGACAGGTGCCCCTCTCCACTCCCCTAGGTCAAGCTCACTGTCCCAGGTGGGCTGGGCTTCCTCCCTGAGGCTGACAGAAGTGAGATGGAACCATGCTGACTTGACCATGTGTGCTGTGTCCTTGCAAGTGGACGGAAAGCTGCGCTTACCTCAGCGGCCTCTCCAGGGACAGTGGCCGGGGCTCCTTTAGGGCAGTGCCTGTGCTGAGGCTGGCCTCTCCCTGCCGAGGGGGTCCTGGCTGCTGAGGAGCAGATCCCTGGAGTCTAGCTTTATGCAGGAAGCTGGGGTCACAGTCCCACCAGAATTCTGCACCCTGGGTCCATTAGCTGTTCTGTGGACTCCATGATGACCCTTGTTTTACTGTTGGAGACGCTGAGGCCCAAGAGCACCCAGTGGGTGGCTAATGCTGGGTGTGAGCCTGGGGTCTCCGGCTGGGAGCTCTTGTGGGGCCCAGGCTGCCACACACACGGGGCCTGGAGCCAGGAGACAGGAGCAGGGAAGGTGGCTCTTGGACTCAGGACAGCTGGGAAGGACAGAGAGTGACATGCCTATGGCTCGGTGGTCTCTGACCAGAGCCCAGTCTTGCCTGTGACCTAGACCCAGGCATCACTGCAGGTGCACCGAGACCTAGGGCCACTGTGGCCCCAGCCCTAGGTCAAGGGAGGACCAGTGTCAAGGACATCATGGCTTCAGCCTTGTTCGTCCCTTTGGCTGCTATTGACACTGGGTGCAGCCAGCTCCCCATGGCTCAGAAAAGATCAGCAAGAAGCCTGTCCTCATGCTGCGTGGTAGCCAACGGCCCTCAGTGACTCCGAGGGCACTGCTCTCAGAGGCAACCCCCGGGGTAGAGGCCCTGGAGCTCTGCAGATGCCAAAGGGGCCCAAGGCCCAGAAGGTGAGGACTGTGTCTGGTGCTCCAGCCCCCAGCCTCAGGGAAGCCTACCTGCCTGCCGCGAACCTCCCCGGCCCCCGGTCTCCAGGCTCCTGAGGACAGACCCCGAGGATGGCCCCATGTCACCCCAGCATGGGGGAGCATGTTCTCCCTGGTTCTGGGTCTGCTCGGCCCCCCCTGAGATGGGGAGAGTGGGCGTCCATCATCCAGTGTCCAGCTGCAGCTGTACCACCCGGTACCTGGATGGCGCTTCCTGCTGTCCACCATGGATGGACACACCTCATTTGGGACAGGGAGGTAGAGGCGGGAGGCCTGCCTGCTGGGTGACGTGGGGCTGTGTGTCACCCGTCCCGCCTTCTCTGGGGTGACTTGGACGTGCACCCTCTTTTCAGGACTCAATAGCAGGGAGGCTGCTCCGTGGGTCCCCTGCTTTGTGAAGCAAGCTTGCCTCGTCCACCCTTCACCCCCGCAGTCACAGGCCCACATGCTGGGAGCAGAGGCGCAAGAAAGACACTGCTGACCCTCCCCTCCCTCCTGTCCATCCTCCTGCAGACCCCCAGAGCCTGAGGAAGCCCACCTCAGCCCCACCTCCCAGGGGCCCCAAAGGCCTCCAGGCACATCTACGGGGGCTTATTGCTGGGTATCCTTCCCCTGCAGGTCTCGGAGGGCAGGAACGGGGCTGTTTTGGGCACCTGTGTGACCCCAGCGTGGCCCCAGAGGTAGTTGTAGGATGACAGAAGGAGAGAGGAGCAGGAGGGCAGGGGTGCTGGCCACAGCAGCGTGGTCTCTGGGGGGCAACCCCCACTCTGCAGCCACTTCCTCCCCAGCGCCTTATCTCCTGGGCCGCCCGACTCCGAAAGCCGCAGCCAACGTCTGCTTCCCACAAGCACCAACTGCCCCACAGGGGAAGGGGATCAGGTGCAGGGCAGCCCCTGTAGTGGGCAGTGCCTCCTCTCCCAACCCCACCCCTGTCCAGCCACTGACAGGAAAGCCAGCAGGACCAGGGGAAGGCCAGCTCAGATCTCCCTGGAAGAGTGAAAGCTCCCCATCTGGGGAGCTGCAGGTGCGGGGAAGGGGCAGCACCTGCCCCACCAGCCCCGCCCAGGGTCCCCCCGGGCTGCCTGCCGGGGAGGAGGGGCTGTTCCGCTCAGGCCTCACGTCCCCCACGACCCGCTCCCTCCCGGGCTGGAAAGTGACAGTAGACAGCAACAGTGCAAATACAGCCCGACCCTGTGGACGGGCCATCTGAGGGCTACCAGCCCTGCACCCCTGCACCGCAGGACCTGGGGCCAGGAGGAGCATCCACACCGAGGATGAGGAACCTGACCCCGAATCCCACCCTGGTCCGAGCACAGGACCCAGAGTGACAATGTCAGGTGGCCCCAGCTCACAGGAAGCCCACCCCCAACCCTGGAGGCAGGGCCTGGGGCCAGCAGGGCGGAGAGGCCAGGGCGGGCGATGCGTCTAGGAAGGCTCCTCAGGGACAGGCTCCCTGACTCCAAGTGGGGACACCCGCCTGCGACTGGTCCATGTGTGACTGCAGGGCACCCCGGGGGACCTAAGCAGGTGGGGAGATGAATGACAGCTGCATGCAGACCAAACAACCCCCACCACCCAATCCAGGCAGCAGAGCTGCCCGCGCACCCCCCGAGTCCACAGCCCAGCTCCGGCCCGTCTGAGACCACTGAGCCTCCACTGGGGCCATGGACCCACAGGGGTGTCCAGGAGCCCCTGAGGCCTGGACACTGAGCCGCATGCTGCCCTCCCACCCTGACAACTCTGAGTCCCTTACCACAGCTCTTCCCCAGCACCCCACAGTTCCCCTCAGGGTGCTCGGGGGGAGGGCCTATGACACCCCTCCCTCAAGTGTGCCTGGTCACAGGGGCTCTGGGGCAGCTTCTGCAGCCTCTCAGAAGGGGGGCAGCCTCCCCAGTGAACTCCAGGCTGCTGGGCAGAGTGGCCAACCACCCTCCTGTGGCCGGTCACCTCCAGCAGTCCATGGGGCAAGGGGGCAGGATTCACCCCCAGGCCCACCAGCCAGAGGCCATGACCCCTAGACCATGTGCAGGCCATGCAGAGACACTGCCAACCTGGCAGGAGGTTCCTGGAAGGCGTACGGGGCCCAGGAAACCTAGTGAGCGGGGAGCCCATTGAGCCAGAGCTGAGTGGAGAGCTGGTCAGGGCCTGCCAGGACTCACCCCCATATCTGCCTGAAGGCACAGCCGACCCCAGAAACCCATTGGCTGAGTGGCTTTAGAGTGGGGGACAAACAGAAAGGGGCCTGGGCAGTCTGGTTGGGGTCAGGTGGAGAGGTGAAGACCCTGGACCACTCAGGCTGAAGGAAGGGCCACGCCTGGAGAAGGACAGGCCAGCTGGGAAGTGAGGTCCCTGGGCCAGGATGGACACTGCCCCGCGTTGCTGACCTGCCCCAGGTGGAGGAAGCACCGCCTCCCACGGGGCCAGCGACAGGGCTGCGCAGGGCTGCAGGGTGGCAAGAGGAAGTTGTTGGAAAGTCAAACCGGAATGGCTGTGAGGGCGGGCGGCAGGGACCCAGATGGTTCCTGCTGGGGAGCAGAGGGTGCAGCTGCGCCCCTGGCCCGGCTGCGTTATCACAGCCACACAGCTGGCTGCCTCGCCCCGCAGCCCCAGGCGGACCTCCCCCACCGCCCCCAAGCCCGCCCCGTCACATGAGCCCCTGCGGCCTCCCGCCCCTTCCCCAGGCCAGCAGCCCAGGCCGCAGGCAGCAGCGACCAGAGGGCCTGGAGCTTTCAGGGCACAGAGGCCCAGGCTCCAGGACACCCTTCCTCTCTCCCTCCAGACCCCAAGGTCTGGGAAAGGCACCTCTGAGAGAGGCCTGCCAGGACTCAGGGCCAGGGCAGCCAGTCCAGCCTCCACCCACTGCAGCTCCATGTCCCAAGCAGCCTCCACGCTGGACAGCAGGCCCCTGACATCGGTGCCCCGGGGGCCCAGGAAGGGCGGTCCAGGTAAGAGGCTGGGCTGGGGCGGAGGAGGGGCCGTAGTGGAGCAGGTGGCAGAAAGGCCACGTCTCCAGCCGCCGCCTGCCAGGTTTTGCTGACGGTGTGGCCGTGTTGACCCGCCCCAATTATCAACATGGCCCCCCCACGGGGCAGCATCCCGCAGCTGGGGCAGGTGGCCTGGTGAGAACCTGGCAGGTGCCAAGCCTCATCCTGCCTCCACCCAGGGGCAGATGCTCAGCCCCATCCAGGAGAGGGTGGGCTGCATCTTCCACCATGGGGTCTGTGGCTGGAAGTCGGGAGGAGGGCCACGCAGAGTCCCCTCCTTCTGGGGGTCCCCAGCGTGCTGCCTCTCTACAGGTTGGGTGAGGAAACTGAAGCCAGAGGAGAGGGTGCTGGCCCAGGGTGCTGGCAAGCAAGCAATTCCTGACCGGGCAATCGGGAGCAGCCGGGCCTGGGGAGGGGCCCAGCTTCCTCTGACACCTTCTGACCCCGGCCCATCCGTCCATGTGGCCTTGGGAGGGCCTCATCCCACGACACTGGGGGCTCAGAGATGCCAGCAGGCAGCCCCACGTTCCAGCTCCAGCCACGTGGCCACACTCTGGGCACCTCTGGCACCTTCCGGAGCCCGTAGTCCCGAAGCTCCCCATGCCTCTGCTGCTACAATCGGATGCAGACCTGACTGTGCCCGCCTCACACAGCCTGGGGACCCAGGACGCCTCCTCTGCAGAGAGCCCCATTCCCTGAGTGGGCCCCTGACGTCACAGTGAGGCTGGCCCCCACCTGCAGGTGGCCCCAGGGCCCCCAGAGCCAGCCCTTAGGGCCCAGTGACTCACACATACCTCCCAAACCAAAATGCCCAGGTGCGCACAACCTGACTTCACACACCAACCAGCATCATGGCTTCTCTCCCGGGGCGATTCAGAGAAGCCTGCAAGGGGCGCACGGCAGCTGCCCTCCTCTAGGGGCTGGTCCTGCAGGCCTGGCTGTCCTGGGCCCGTGGCCTGTTCTGTCCCTGCTGCTGCCTACCCTCAGGTCGGCTCCCTCCTCAACTGGCCTCAGTTTCCTCCCATGTCAGACCCTCCTGGTCTCAGAAGGATGTGGGCACAGCCTCTTAGAGACTGGGAGGGAGGGAAGAGGTGGCTCGGAGGTGTGTGGCAGGAGCCTGTTTTGTCTGGCTGGGTGTTGACCCTGGAGGAGGTCAGGGCCAGGAGGTGGCCCTGAACCCCACTGTGCTGTGGTGGTGCCTGCGGCTTTGGTGGCTGGACGTGCCCAAAGCAGATTGTCTGGGTGTGCCTCTGACTGAATACCCAGTTACTGATTTAATGCCCAGAGGTCACTTGGTGCGCCCCAGGCACTCCCCAAAGCCCCTCTGTTGGGGCCCTGCGATTCCAGGAAGCACCACTAGGGGCAGCGTCGAGCTGGGCCCTGCTGGTGGTGGCTGTAGGGGCTGTGGAGCGTCCTGGTGCAGGACAGCCGGAGGGCTGGCCCTGGGCCCCACGAGGCTGCTGCCCCTGAAACAGGTCACGTGGCCTTAGACCACGGGCAGACGGCAAACATTACTCTTGGGCCAAGGGATGAGCCTCGGCCACAGAGCCAGCGCACCGAGACCACCTGGGCTGCTGCTCACGGCTGGCAGCAGGGGGAGCATGCCACGCATGGTGGGCAAGGCCTTCGCGCCCTCTGGCAGTGTTGGGACCAGGAGTCAGCAGGGCAAAGGGCAGGCCCGGCCCCTCAACTCCTGGCCGTCTTCTAAAGGGGTCAGAAGTGACCCCGAAGGCAGCAGGCACTGGGTGTGGGGTTCAGAGGTGCATCTGCTGTCTGCCCAGGAGACGTGTGGACTAGACAAGAGGCTAGGACAGAGGTGACCTGCCTCCCCTAGGAAGGGGGTGGAGGTGCCAGGCAGGCAAAGAGTCACCCCGCATGAGGAGAAGCGGGGTCAGGCTGGCTGGCTGTGGAGGAGGTGGGGTCCAGCTGGCAGGCTTCAGCCTAAGCCGCCCGGAGACAGGGCATGTGCCCCACTGGAAGAGCCCATGCAGAGGGAGGGAGGGCAGGGGCCACATGCTGGAGGGTGAAAGGCAGCCGGTCACCTGCCACCTGGCCTGGGGGTGGTGGCACCCAGAGCTTGATGTGGGCTGGCTCCATGGACATTCCCACCCAGGTTGCCACCAGGCAGGCTGCTCTCGGGAATGCCCTCCCCACTGGGTGGACTTCCTAGGGCTGCAGAAGCAAAATACTGTTCCTCTGCACCCGTCAGTGCCTCCTGAGGGGGAGGAAGACTTGGGAGGGAAGCTGCGTCCGTATGGGACACTCAGCTCTCCTGGTCTCCTGCCCTAAACAGCACAGTGCAACAGCTGCTCGCGGGCCAGTGCGCTGTGTGGGTGCTACGGGTGATCTGCAGGTGATTCACGGTGTCCGGGAGGATGTGTCGGCTCTGTGCAAACACAATGCTGTTTTATACGAGGGACTGAGCATCTGCAGGTTCTGGTGTCCTCAGGGGATCCTGGAACCCATCCCCAAGGGACAATGTGCCACAAGCTGGAGGGTTAAAACAGTAGAGACAGAGCCTCTGAGGTCTGGAGGCCAGGAGGCTGAAGTCCAGGGTGGCAGGCTGCACCTCCTCCAGGTCCACAAAGTTCCTTCCTGCCTCTTCCAGTTCCTTGTGGCTTCAGGTGGCCCTGGCCCCTGCCTGGCCTCCCTTTTGTTGGCCGTGTGGTGTTAGGGTCTCCTGTGTTAGGGTCTGGGGCCCAGCGCCAGGCAGGCCGGCCTAGAACAGGTCCAGCACTGTAAGATCAGACTAACCACTGAGTGGGCTTAGGTAGGGGCTGGCCCAAGAGCCCTGGTGGCTCAGGTGTCCCAACCGGGAACAGCGGCACAGTGTGGGGTGAAGGGGGCAAAGGGGGTGGAAGACCCCCCACCTGCTGTGGTCCGCTGGGCAGCTTCCTGGTAAGGGGTGTGCTAGTCAGCTGTAAGTGCAAGCCCCAGGAGGAACGGTCTATTTTGGCTCATGGTCCCAGAGGTTCAGTCCGTCCTCAGGCGGCTCCTAGCTCTGGGCCCGGGGTGAGGCGGAACGCCGCGGCGCAAGGGTGCGGAGGACAGCAGCTCAGGACACGGCCCCAGGAAGCAGAGCGCCACTCACCAGGGACAAAGAGGGCCCAGTGACCCACTCCAGCCACACCCCGCCTGCCTGCAGTCACCACCCCGGTAGTCCAGATGGCAGTGCTACCCACCGACTGGTCCCTAGCTCTCACAATCTGATCCCACCACCCCTGCACACTCCTGGGCTGTCCAGTGAACCAACCCCGAGGAGCACTGGTCTCTGCGGGTGGTCAAGCAGGTCCATGCGGGAGAGACTGGGCCCTCCTCCTGTGGACAGGGCAATCGCACCCTGCAAGCCCTGTCCAGGGGAACCTAGGGAGACAGGATACGGGACAGGCAGTCAGGCCAGCTTCCTGCAGGAAGTGGCCCTGGGCGCTGGAGGCAAAGCTGGCTCTCACGTCCTCCACGGTCCTCCACGGGTCGAGGGGAAGAGCCTCCAGCTAGCTGGTCCTGGCACGGGCCTCTCCGACACATTTCTTCTGTGTCATGCTTGACTAGAAGGCACAGACGGGGAGCAGCAGGTGGGGACTACCACTCTCCCTGCCCAGTGCACCTTCTAGGAGACACACCGAATGCCACCCACCCTTCTGAGGGAGCTGCCCCCCAAATGCCTGTGGGCTCCGGTCATTGTTACAGTTATTGATGGTCATGGAGCCAGAGGTCAGAACGAGGCAGGAGCACATCTGGCTGGCTCAGGTGGCTGTTTGGAGGTGGTGGTGGCTCACGGGAGGGCTGCTCCGAATGGAGGTTGGCGGCAGTGGAGACCCCACCCAGGAGGCTCTCCAGGGCAGGGTTGCTCTGTCGTTGCGTCCTTTGGAAGAGCAATCTGGTACAAACTCAGGGGGACCCCTCAGCCTCTGTCCTGTGCAGCTGGTGTCCACAGCACCCAGGGCCTTGGCCTGTGCTGTCCGTCTCTGTGGAACCCTGCCCAGCAGCTCCTCAGGAGGCCTTGTTCCCGGTCAGCCCTTTCCTGCTGCGTTGGCTCCGTCCAGCTGTTGTCCCACGGGGCACACTCACCGCTTCCCGCTCACATATTCCATGTCACATGTCTCCTTGAGGCGGGTCCCTGGCCATCTGCTCACAGTGCCCTTGATACCCAGTCAGTGCTCAGAGAGAAAGGACTCCCTGGTCTCCACTGGGCACAAGGCCACCCACACGCCTTTGTCCTGCTGAGGCTGCAGCAGGAATGTGGGCAGGCCGAGGGGCTCTCTAGATTCCTCATCTGCCATCGCAGCCTGGTCAGAGCAAGATCTAGGCCCAGAGGCAGGAGGGAGTTACCCGGGCCACACAGCAAGCAGGGCAGGGGCAAGCTGGACACCAAGTGCTGGGCTCCAGGACTCAGAGGACGGGTGTGGAGACTGGCCTGGGGGAGCCAGAGCTCTGAGTGGGTGCCTAGTGATGGACTGGTGCTGGTGTCCAAGCCTCCTGGACATAGCCAGGTCTGTGCATCTGGGCACCTTCCAGCACTGGCTGGGGGTCATCTGCCATGTGACCTGGGAGGCCTGGTTGTTTGGGTCTCTCTAGGCAGGACCTCAGGCAGAGGACGTGTCCATGGGGTGCTGCAGATGGGCCAGCTCCCCCTGGGGGGCCTGTGGGGTGTCCCTGAGACGTGGAACTGGCCAGACTTTACTAGCAGGCCACTGGCTGCGGCCTTGCCTGCCACGGTTCAGGGGAGAGGGAAGAGCTGGGCACTGCCAGGACCTGGGCATTCCTGGGGCTGCTGGGACCCACCAGACCCCTTCAGCTGTAGCCCAAACCAAGCCCGCCATCAAGGCGACAGCCCAACCTCCCTTAAACCCCACAAGGCCTCAGTTCCTGTGCAGCGAGGGGGACAGGGCCACAGTTGTCCCCTCAATGCCAGAGGGCATCTCTGCAGGACCTGGGACCCCTGCAGCCAGAGGCTTCAAGACCATAGCAGGCCTTAAAGATGGCAGAGCTGGCCCCTCAACTTTTGCCTCCCCTCAGTGCAGAAGGTACACAGAACCTGGGGAGGTGAGTGGCCACCACGGCCCCACAGCGTGCCAGGAGTGAGCGAGCCCAGGCCTCCGCCCACCACCCCATGCTCTCCTCCTGCCACCAGCAGAGGCACTGGGCTCTCCAGCAAGCCCATCCTGTCTCAGCACCTGCTCCCAGGGCTGGGCAGCAGCCCAAGATGGCCCAGCTGCCTGCTGGGTGACTGCCTGGCTGAGGCCATGCCGGCCCTGGAGGAGGGAGTCTCTCAGGAAGGACGCTGAGGCCTGGGGAGGGAGGGGTCCTCCAGGAAACAGGGCATGAGGGATGCTGGGGAAACTCACCCACACCCCGAGTTTGCCACAGAGCCCAGGCCCTCCCTGGTGCCCCACGTCCTCAATGGCACATCCAGGAAAGACCAGGGAGGAAGATGGGAACAGGCCTGGGGCCCCCCAGGGGGACGGCGTGACCTGCCCTCCACCCTCTCTTAGCACCTCTACCCCACAGGCCCTGGGGGGGCCATGCATGCACAGGCCCCTTCCCCAGCAGAGCCCTTCTCAGGAGGTGTCTGGCAAGCCCACTTGGGCTTGGTGTCAGGACCACAGCTGACCCCTCCTGAGGTATGGACACTGCTCAGGGCCTTTCTGGGTGCAAGGGCACAGGGCCACCCTTAGATAGGTAGGCCAGGAGACCATCTGCTGGGCAGCACGGGTTTTCACAAGAGGGGCCTGACCTGCTTCAAGGTGTCCTACTGGCGTGGGGTGGGACAGACCTGGCGCCAGGTCCCAACTCCACACCTGGGCGCAGCTGGGCTCCACTCTGCCTGAATCCCAGCCTCCCTGGTTTTCCCCAGAACCCTGGCAGGGCCCTGTAGGGCAGCAGGATGGGCAGCCCACTGTGGACTCCGGCCCAGCCTGTGGGCAGCATCCTCCCAAAAGCACTGTGGGCCCCCGGCGTGCAGCAGGGCACAGTCAGGAGGGCAAGGAGTCTGCCCAGTCATGGCGGGTGTGGTCCCCCCAGGAAGCCTTCGTCAGCCAGGGAAGCAGAGGGGACACTAGCTGTGGCCGGGGTGCACTGGGCCTTGGGCTAGGGCCGAGGAGTGAGGCCAAGGCCCTGTCCTCTATGCTGGACACAGGCAGCCCTGTGGACGTCCTCGGGCCTGTTGAGGCCAAGAAGGCCTGGTCTCTTGACCTCTGGCCTCCTGATGTGTGAAGGATGGTGGGCTCAAGACAGAGGTGGAGACCCGCTCCCTCGCCTGCGCCCGCTGGACACACCTGGATGCGGCTGGTGAAGCAAGCCCAGCATGACACAGAGCCCCTGGCCCATCCTCAGTCCCCTCCCTGGGGAGTCCGGCTGGTGCCGCCCCTTCAGCTGCCCCTGCAGACAAAGGCCAGGAGGGCCCAGCGGAGAAGGAACTGGGGAATTCACCCCGCCCTGTGGGCCCCAGAGCTTCCTCCTGGCCTCCCAGATAGGGGTGCGTTTTGAGTGCCTGGAAATCCCCCGCTTCACAGACCCTGGAGAGGGCGTAGGGTGGGGCAGGAGACGCCGTAGCCGTGTTCACCACTGCCCTCACTCCAGTCCCTGGCCTGGGTGCACCTGAGTCCCAGCACCAGCTGGGGCCAGCAGGGCACAGACACCTCCACTAGTGTCTCGGGGTTCCTCAGCATCGGTCACCTCCGCCACCCTCAGGGCTTTCCCACTGTTGGGTCCTCTTGTTTAAGAGAAAGTCTAAGGTTTCCACCCATGAACACACACTCTGTGCAGAGGACAGTGCTCCACCAGCCCTGCAGACCCCAGAGCCCAGTGTGCCTGTGGTCACACAGCGTCCCCATGATGCTGCGTCCTGTCTGCCTGGCTTGCTGGATCTCACCTCCCCCAGGCCAGGCATAACACTCCACCTACAGGCGTGAATCCTGTGCTCCCCACTGAAGGGGCTCAGTGCAAACTCAATGCTGGGCTTCCTCCCAGGTGATATGCAAGGGGACCCCAGTGATGGCATTGTGCTGATGCTCCCCAGCCCTGGACAGACAGACAGTGGTCAGAGCCCACTCCCACCCCTCCACTGCATTTTCTAGACTGAGGGCTGGAAACACACTCTCTGAAGGTGTTAGCAGGAGACAGAATATACGGTCAGATGCTGCCCCTCCACTGCCTCTGTTCCCCGGGAGCTTCTCTCCCTAGTCCTCTCCAGACACAGCAGTCACTAGGTCCTGTGGCCCCTCTTCTGGGATTCCTTGTCTTTGTGCAGGGGCCATCACCACCGGGGGTCCCCATGGGGCTCCCCACCCAGAGCAGAGTGCAGCCGGGTGCAGGAGGCGAGAGGCAACTTCCTGCCAAGGCCGAGACTGCCAGGTGCTTCCTGCCTCCGGGAGGCAGCTGGCCTCAGTCCTACAAGGCCGCACTCCCTCCACCCCCCTGTGCACCTGCAGTCTGCCCTGCCCACTGCCCCACACTGTGGCCTGCGGCCCCTGCCTCAGGTGTGGCAGAGGGTCCTGCCCAGCCCTGCAGCCTCCAGGGGCTACTGCAGGCAGCTGGTCCCAAGCCAGCCATGGTGACCTGGATGGCCCATGGGATTTCAAAGTCCTTTGCAGAAACGGGGGTGAAACATCTGAGTAGTGTTGAGACTGAGCACGGTTCAGCCACGCGTCCTGCAGATGGGCTCAGGACCCTCAGGCCTGCAGCTCCACCTCGCTTCCCTTCCCCTGAGCACTGGCTGTAGACCATAAGGCATCTCTCGGGCAGTACCTATCAAATCCCTGTTGGACGTGCCGCTCTGAAGAGTCCCTGAGTCCACGGGAGCCTAGATGGGAGGGGCAGCTCGGGTGTCTCCTGGTCTGCGATGTACTTGGCAGTTATGTCTCGGGACCCTCTGGGGTGTGACTCAGATGGTGGAAAGTCCTGGAATTGTGCAGGCCAGTAAGCACACGGCCTCCTGGGCACTCGGGAAAGTCCGCTGTACTCGGAGTGGCTGGTGGGAATTGCCTGGGCCCCCCTTGAAGGCAGAAGGAAGAGACAGGGCTGCCTCCCCTGGTCGTGCAGGTGGCCGAGGGGAATTCTGCACCTGCCTGTACTCCTGGGCTCGCTCTGCTTGCCTTGGCCCAAGCCTCCTCCTGTGTAGCGCCCAAAGCTGGTAGGGGTCAGCGGGAAGGGACCTGCCAGACGCACCTCGGGGCCTAGGCGGGATGCCCAGTGTTCTACAGTGCTTTCTAAATGTCTGCCTGCATGCTCCCTAAAATTGTTCTGATGAACCAAGGCCTCCCCTTGATGTGCAATCTCTTATGGAGTGGCCTCATGCAGCTTGGTCACAGGCAAACTTGGGACTTCTTCCTCTTTGGTGGATAACGGTGGCCTAGTGCACACTAGAGAAGTTCCCAAAGGTGACAGCCTCACACTGGGTCACGAGGACAAGTCTGAGCACCCACACAGACATGTGGGACACAACCAGGTCATACAGACAGCATCCAGGGCCTCTGGTGTCCTTCTGCACCCATGGACGTGGGCCCTGGTGCTGGTGCCCAGCGGGCTGCTTTGCAGCGTCTGAATGCGTTGTTTCAAGAGGCACAGAGGGGAGTGCTTCCAGCGCCCCGCGTATTCCACCAGGCTCGGCATCGATTCTCATGAAAACCCCAAAGCTGCAGACTTGGTTCACTACCTCCCTGGAAACATTGCCTGGAATACTATTGGCAGAGCTGGTCCTCACTAGAAACCAGCCCACCAAGAAGGACGTTTGTCAGTTCTTAACTCAAATGAGCATATTATTAAATGTCCCAACTATGTCACTTTGAATTCCAACCTTGATATAAATGGATAGATGGATGGATGGAGGGACAGATGGGTGGATGATGAATGGATGGGATTATGAGCGAATGGATGGATGGGTGGGTGGATGAGTGGATGAGGGATGGATAGGTGAATAGGTGGATGGGTGGATGGGTGGGTGGATGGATGGATGGATGGATGGATGGATGGATGGGTGGGTGGATGGATGGATGGATGGACGGGTGGGTAGGTGGATGGGTGGATGGATGGATGGGTGGATGGGTGGGTGGATGGGTGGGTGGGTGGATGGATGAATGGATGTGGAAATGGTAAAGTAACACAGGAAGGCAGGCAGGGAGGAAAGTTCAGAGTATATTTTTCAAAAGGTTAAAAATGTCATGTATCCAAATACATAGTAAGCATGTGTCACAGGCGTGTTTGGTGTGAGAAGTGGCAAAACGGCACAGGCATAGTGAAATGTGGGGGGAGGCTCAGGAAGGACAGGTGGGAGAGGGGTCCTTGGCCTGTGTGGTCCTTCCTCTGTCCACTCCCCTGTCCACTTCTGGGGTGCAAGTGCTGCTCCTGCTGGCCTGATGTTTGCTGGTCATTTCAGGGCCAGCACAAGGTAGGTGCTCAAGAAATGCCATCTGGGAGAGAGGTGCTGGGAGATAGTGGCTGGAAGCTCACTGCCTTCGAAATAGCTTGTTGACGCCCACATGACCGGAGGGCATGCATAGCCTGGCCTTTACAACGTCCAGGACAAGAAGACGCACAGAGCCGAGCTGGCTAGGGACCCCCAGGCTGGACCGGAGGGTTTGCTCTATGAGTGCTGGCAGTGCCCTGAAAGGCAGAGCAAGAGGCACAACACGCCAGAGTCCAAACCCCTTAGGATCGTTAGAGTGGAAGTCTATGTTCTCTTTTTTACCACATATTTTTAAAACTTAATTTTCTTAAAAAAGCACAGTGGGTGAACCCCACCCCACACCCAGGCCTCCGCTGGTCACGGGCAGGCCTGGTCACAGAGGGTGGGCCTCTCTGCTGGCAGGGTCTCTGCTGCCCTGGGCTCTGCCCCCTCCCTCCCACCTGGGCCTGTACCCACCACCCGCCACCTCCCACCTCCTGCAGCCTTGCTGTGGGATCTTGCCACCAGCCCCAGCCCACAGCTGCTTGCCTGCCCGAGGCCTGCAACTACTGCCCCCATCCCCCCAGCTCTGGGATCCATGAAGAAGGGGCTCTGGGCTATATTGCTCCCTGCCTACCTGACCTCCTCACCCGCAGACTGGAGGGTGCCAAGGCCCCTCTGCATACCTGTGCCAGTGAAGCAAAGGAGTTGAGCAGAGCCTGGGGCTCCCTCCCAAGCCCACCATAGGAGGTGGCATCTGTGCCGAAGGTTGCACAGCCCTGCCCAGGGCCAGCCTGCGCCTCAACACCAGGCGAAGCTGGGCAAGGAGCCTCACTGCGAGGGTCAAAGTGGACGCCGGCATGAAGGTGGCCTCAGGACTCCAGCAGGCGCCTCTGGAATGCGGTACCAGAGAGCTCCATCTGTCTTTTGGGTCCTTGCAAATGGGCTTTGGGTGACCGGGCCCCACCAATTGCCCTAGGGTGCGGGTCAAGGGTCCAGGAGCCTTGCGCCTCTTTCCGTTCAGAGCACTTTTCCTGCTGAGCAAGGATGAGTCCGCAGTGTGGCCACAGAGCAGGAAGAAGCCCGCTCGCCATGCAAGGCTGCGTCAGAGGTCTCAGCATATTGGACCAGCCCTTTCCTCCTGGTCGGCAGTCACAATGTTTTGTGAAAGCATCAAGGCAGAAGAAAGCCGTCAAACACCATAGCGTGTGTCAAGCTGCTGCGCGAGGGCCACGGCTGACTTCCCACAGGCCTCATGTCCTCAGACACCCTCGGTGGCTCTGTCCTGGGTGCTGAGTCACACAGCCCATGAGTCTCTTTCCTGTCCTTACGGCAGGTTAAAGAAAGTTGCAGAGATGCCAGCTCAGGAGGAAAACGGGGTGGCCACAGAAGACAGGAGACAGGACTCCACCCCACTGCTCATGGCTAGCCCTCGGGCTAGCCACAAACCCTTCCTGGGTTCTGCTACTTCATTCATAGATATGACCACGGCTAAAGTTGAATCTCAGAGAAAAAAATATGTTCAGTGTAAGTATATCCCCAGTGTTGGCTGAGACACACTTACGCTGAAGATTGTTCATTGTTGATGTGAAATTCAAACTTCGCGAGCGGCCTGTCTTTGTCTCCTGCGTGTGGAGACGCTATCCTGGAAAGTGGATCTACAGGCTGCTTCACCCTCCCCCTGCCCGTGAGCACCAGGAGCACAGGGGCTGGGCCTCAGACCAGCGCCAGGTTCTCCTGCAGAGCTGGAGCTTTGTGCACAGGCCAGGCCTCCCTCCAGCTCCACCCCGGCCCTGGCCCAGGGGAACTTCCCCTTTCCTCTGGGAGCAGTTCCCCATCGAGGAGACCTCAGGCCCTCAGCTTCTCCCTGGGAGTTTCAGGCCCTCTGAGTTATTTTAGGTCTCCCCCAGCCACGCCCAGAGCCCAGTGCCCACCTGCTGGCCTCACTGCCTTTGCACAGGGCCCTGCCTGGAGGGCCCGCGCCATGCCCTCCCACCTCCTCTGCCAGCAAGCAGAGGGCCCTGGGCTGCCCCTCTGCCTGCGTGGCTCTGTCCTGGACTTAAGGAAGCTTCAGGCACTGCACGCACAGGGTGCAGGCTGGCCATCACTGTGCACGTAGTGGGTTTAGCATCCTGTGTCCAGCAGCTGTCACCACTAACCCCTCTTGGAGCACTTGCCTCACTCCCAAGAAGGCCTCCCCATGAGCCAGCCCCCTCTACTAACCCGCTTTCTGCCTCTGGCTTGCCTGGTCTGAGCATACAGGCTCATGCTGCCCAGGTCGTCCATGACGGGACGTGGCTCACACGGATTCCATCCTCTCGTGGCTGAATCGCATGTGATCCTGGGGACTGCCCAGGGAGAGAACAACAAACAGCCAGGCGGCAGGCCTGGGGCGGGCCGTGCAGTGTGGCCCGGGCCCTGCCTTCGGGGCTGGCTGAGGCAAGGTGCGGCACCCAGGAGAAAGGGACCCAGAACTCGGAGGCCGGGCTTTGTCCAGGCGCTGCGGCCTCCAGCTATTGTGGTACTGGCCTGCACAGGCAGAGGGGCTGGGGCGGCAGCTCAGGGAGGTCAGAGGAGGTGAGGAAGCCCACGAGGCCAGCGGGCCGGAGCCCTGGACTCCACCCCAGGGAGGCCGGGCAGGCAGTCCTCTTTACTCCATTCTCCCTGAGGCTCCAGGCAGGGTCAGCCGATGCTGGGGGACCATTCTGGGGACACTTCTGGGCCAGCCTCTTGCTGGAGGGTGGCTGCAGGTTGGGAAGGGGATGATCACAGGACCCAGCTGGGTCCCACCACTCTGCCATGGGATCACGTGACGCCGGACAATAGAACCTGGGCCTCGGTGTCCCCTGCTGCCATGTGGGGACGTTACCATCCATGCCCATGGACCTGCACGGGACAGTGCACACAGCCTGTGGGTCATGTTCTTCCCTCTTCTCACTGGGGTGGAGACAGGACCAGCTGCCGGGGCAGCAGGTGGTCTCGAGTTGGGAGAGCAGAGCCCTGAGGCCCAGGGGAGAGCTGCAGCCTGAGGGGCAGGGGCAGGACGAAGGCCCAGGCCCCAGTCAGGGGCCCTGCTTGTGGGGCTCTGCCAGGACGGGGGTCTTCCTCCCTCACAATGCTTATAAGCTGTGCTGGCCCCCAGGTTGCTGCCCGGAGCTCTGGCAGGCCTCCCTGACCCTCTCACTGCTGGCTAGTCTCCACCCCAGATTCCAAGGGACAGGAGACCGTGAGGCTTGGCCTGGGTCAGAAACCCATAGGCTGTGGCTGGGGGGCATGTGGTCTGCCTTGGATGGAGCCATCCTGGTGGGGGACGCCAACCGTTGGCAGCAGATGGAGGGCCTGTGTGTTGGTGGCAGGGCTGGGGTCTTCAGGGGTGGGGCTGGTGGTCCTGGGGCAGGGATTCTGTGGGAGGCACCTGGAAATGGCTGTGGCCACCCAGGAATGTGCAAGGTGTGTTATGCACGCAGGTCACAAACAGGCAGGACGTTAGCTCAGAGTGTGGACGCGCCCTGGGGAACGTGCCACCACCCTGACATGCTGCAAGTGGCATGAGGGAGGTGTGGCAGCTGGCTCCACGTGCTGGGGTGGGGGCCCTGCAGGGGCGGCTGCTCCCTTCCTGCTCTCACCCCGGCTCCCGGCTGCTCTGTAGGCCCCAGAGTGCAAACGGCATGAGGCCACACAGCCGGCGCCAGGGCAGCCTGAGGGGACCCCAGCAATAGCACACCAGCAGGCTCCCCTGGTGCCCAGGAAGGCCCGTGTTACAGCCAGTCCTCAAACTAACCCTGCTGGCCATCCCGTACTGTGGCTGGGGCACGGGGCTGTCTGCTTCCAAAAGAAAGGGGCTGGGTGCCCGCCCTCTGGAGCTCTCAAGGAGCTCTCAGGAGCTGGCTGGCACAGCTGTGGGCTGGGCTCGGGCTCCAGGGCCATGCAGGCAGCTCCAGAGCTGGGACTTTCTGGGGAAGGAGCGACAGGACACGTTGGGCTTGGGAAGCTGCTGCAGGGGGTGGATGGGAGAATGGCCGCTGGTTCTCCCATGCTCCACTGGGGACCAAAGCCCCACAGAGCTGGAGATGTGTGGGCCTGGGGCTCAGTGTCGGGCCTGCCCAGGTCTCTGACTCACTGACGGCACCTCTGCTGCAGGGCAGGCAGTGGGCAGCCTCTCGTGGCCCAGGCGCTAATGGGCCTGGGCTGCTGGAACCCAGCCTTAGTGCTCCCTGGCACTCTCTCCCCCAGGGGCCTTAGGCCCAGGGTGTCGGTCAGGACACAGAGGCTGCAAGTGACAGAACCCAGCCGGAGGGAGGCGGGCAGGCCAGGACGGTGCCAAGAGCAGCGGGACACCCAGGCCCAGCTCACCGGCTGTGGCTCTTCCGCCCTGGGATGGCCTCCCCTGCAGAGGACGCGGAAGGCTCTTCCCCCTCATTAGTTCAAAACGACCAGCAGAGGAGGCGAGGGGCAGCTCTGAGAAGCAGGAAGCGGCAGCCCTGGAGCCGCTTTGCGTCCTCCCTGCACAGAGAGCACTCTGCCCCCACCTTCACTGCCCGCTGCTGCCCTGCTGTTCGTCTTGCTGCCAATGGACGTGTGGGTGGCCAGCGCCTCCCCAGCCTCCCCGGGTCAGGGGCTCCTGGGCTCCTGGGGCGCAGGGATCTCGTCGGCACAGCGGCAGGTCTGCGTAGTTTCTGAAGTGCCCAGGCCGCCCTCATCACCAACGCACGTTATGCAGACGCTGTTTCCCTAATACTTTCAGGATTTTTCCACATTGTATTCTTTAACCCAGGTGGGCTCTTGTCCTGCGCCATCTCCAGGAAGGTGCGTGCCTCTCCAGGGACCCGGGTGCTCCGATCCTGTCCACACACCCTTTCCTGTGTGCACTGGCAGAGTCTCTGGCCGCCAGTCAGTTCCCACTGCTTGTGCTCGGCCTGGTTCCCACTGAAGTCAAACAAACGCAAGCAAGGGCTCAAATTTGTCTTTGGGCCATATTATAAATGTGTGAGCAAGTAGGCACACACATTTGTAATTCCAGAGGCTCTGGAGGCTGATGCAGGAGGACTGCAAGCTTGAGGCCAGCCTCCACAACTAACAAGACAAAAACAAGCTCGTGAGCCTGCAGCCCTTCAGTCCCTGTTCACAGAGCTGTGGCAACTTTCCTCCAGCCAGAGCAGACCAGGAAGGAAAGAAGGAATGACCAAGGGAATGGGCCCAGGGAGGAAGATGCTCACACTGCAGAAACAGCCTGGATCGGAACACAGGGGGAGCAGAGAGCAGCAACACAGGGCCACATAGCCCCACGGCCACCCTCCCTTTACTTAGCAAGGGTCCAAACATGTTTCTACACCTTTAAGCAAAGTTGCTGCTCCGTGGGAAGGCTCCAGGGTTACTTGGCCACAGGCTGGGTGGACCCCTGCATGCCCCAGACTCCTGTGTCTACAGTGCCGTGAACTGTACCAAACCTCTGGTGGACACGTCCTGACAACGGGCTGCGGATCCACCTCAAGGCTCTGGATGACCACTCCTCACTGCCCAGCAAGAGTGCCCGGGAGCGCCTCAGCAGCTGTGCAGCTTGGCCTTCCAGCTCCATCACCACCCAGGCCTCACCATTGGCTGAGATTCTGCCCTGATGACGACTTCAGCCCGGCTCCCTGGATGAGACAGGAGGCTCCCCCAGGACCCAGGGTTGTGGGTGCTTTGTGGGGGTGGGAAGTGTGCAGAAGCCTCCCTGCTTTGACTTCGGGGAGGTTGGGGTGAGCACACCCCAGGACGGCCAGGCACGGAGAGCCACCTGCTGGGATGAGTCCAGTGCCTGGGCGGGCACCTGCCTCTGCCCTGGGCTGGCAGCCGCATGGCTTGGTGCACCTTGGCGCTGCTCGCCGAGGCCGTCTGGGTCTCCCCACCCCTGCCATGCTCACCCCCCTACAGCTGCCCCCTCCCTGGGCCACTCCCCTGCAATCTGGAAGCATGGCCCCTGATGCTTGAGGCCTCCTTCCTGGTGGCCAGCACCCCCTGTGCAGGGATGGGGTGGCCAGGACGCAGGGCTGAGACTGAACCCACAAAGGTCAGGAGTGAGAGTAGCAGGGCAGAACCCATCCTGGCACGGCCACCCCAGTGCTGCATCTCTTGGGGCCAGTGGCCTCATGTGCAGAAGTGGTTTGTTCCCAAGGTTGAGGACGGGCTGTGAACACGGCAGAAGGTGGCAGGGAGCTGCTTGCCAGAGGCCTCATCCTGGCCAGCCTGAGCTGGTGTTTCCCTGCCTGGCAATATGCGTGCAGTAATTGATCCTGATTCTCTCCTCCCAAGCCCTGCTCTGCTTACTGTGTTCCTGGCTAAGGCTTGAACACAGGTAGAAACAAGTGACCCTGCACTGGATGGTTGGGAACCCTGGGACTCCAGGATTCCCAGAAGCACCCTGTCTGCCTGATGACACCCTTATGTACAGTGGGCTCAGGACCCATCACTGCTCCACAGGAACAGGAGGCCGGTGGGCAAACAACAGCCAGACACAATCTGAAAACCTGGGCGAGGTACATGCCAGATGATGACTGATGGCTCTAGACCACAGGCAGGTGGTGGGACTGGACAGAATCCTGTCCAGTGCGCCTGGAGTGGCCGGTGGGCAGGAGCCTCCCCTTCTGGTCAGCAGCTCAGGTGACAGAACCACATCTTTAAAAGGACTGGGGGTGGGAGAAACAGGCTGAGGCAGAAAACTTGGGAGGAGAGGGGCTTTTGTTGGCACATTGTGGCTTTTACACTTAGCAATTGGAGACCCTAAGTCTTCACATGCAGATTTATGCCAAATGAGATGCAAATCAAGGCTCTGCTCCCCTGAAGTTCGAACCCCTTCTGTCTCCTAAGACGGGACCCTGGGACCCATGGTTGTTTCTAAAAAACAGTGTGTGAGCCCGGGGCCCGGCACTGGCCAGAAGGAAGGAAAGGCGCCGAGTTCACCAACATGTACCAAACGGGCAACCGCATCAGAGACGTCACCCAGCCCACCAGGAAAGGGGCAAGGCGGCTGGGGTTTCAGGCGGAGGGAAGGGAGGGAAGAGGGAAGGGGCGCGGTGTGGGGCCTTCCTGCAGGCCGACATTAGGATGAATGATATGCAAATGATGCAAAGCATATGCGAGCGTCCGGACCCGGGCCGCGGGGCCGCGGGATGCAGCGCCCTCCCCGCTGGTCGCCCGGCGCCGCGAGGACCGAGGCCGAGCGCGCAGCGGGGGAAGCGCGCTCCCTGGCGGCCGAGCGTGGAGGTGGCCCCGGGCCCCGCCGCCCCGCGGAGCGCGCGCTGGGGGCGCGGCGGCCGGAGGAGGGGTGCCCGGCGCTCGCCTCCCGCCCGGGCGCAGACGCCGCGGCTGCGGAGCTGCGAGACCCGCGGCCGCCGACTGCTCCGAGGTGGGTGTGCGCGGCGGCGCGCTCGGCCCGCCCGCCCTCCCGGGGCGCGGCCTGCGGCGCGGCGAGGGGCCCGTCCGCACGGACCGCGGGGCCCTGCGCGCCCGCTCCCGCCCCCGCGCCCTCGCAGGACGGCGCGCCCGCTCCCGCCCCCACGGACCCGCGCTCCGGGCGGCCCCGCGCCCCCAGCCCGGCCCGCCGCCCGGGGCGAGGCGCGAGCGGCTCCCGGCGGGGCGGCGCCCTCTCCCGCGCCGGCCGCGCACCGGCCCGGGCGCCTCTCCCGCGCCGGCGCCCCGGGGCGGAGCGAGCGCGATGGGCGCCGGGCGGGAGGCAGGTGGCGCAGCGGCGGCGGCGGGGCGCGGGCGGCGGGGGCGGAGCGCGCGGGGCGGGGGCCGCGGGGCCCGTGAGACGCGCGGGCGGGCGCGCGGCAGCCGAGCAGAGGCGCGGCGGCTGGACGCGGCGGCCGCGGGCTAGACCGCCCGGGCGGCGTGCGCGCTTTGTTCCCGCGCGGGCGGCCGAGCCCAGCGGCATGGCCCAGGCGGCCGCCCCGCGCGCCCCGGCCCCGCCGCGCGCCTGAGCCCGGCGCTCTGATCGCCCCAAGTTACGGAGGTGGGCACGCAGTCCGAAGGCAGAGACGCTTCGGGAGCGGCCGCCCGCCGCCCGCCGGACCTCGGGACCGTAAGTGCCGCGTCCGCCCGCGCGCCGCCGCCGTCACCGGCTCGGCCCGCGCTGTCGTCCCGGGTCTGCGCCGCCGCCGCACGGAGCGCACGGGCCGCCCCGCCCCCACTTTACAAAGTTGGTGCCCCCGGCAGGGTGGAGCCAGCTCAGCGCCCACCCATTTGGGCGAGTGCACCCCCCAGGTGAGCGGAGAGCCCGACCCTCCGGGGGTGTGGTTAAACTTAAGGTGCGAGCTGTGCGCGGGGTGCGGAGTCCCGCGACTCCAGGAGTGACTGGGTTTCCTGACAAAGCTCCTTGGCGCGGGGGACAGGGGCCCGGACTGGGAAGGCAGAGGGGGACCCTAGGAAAGACTGGGTGGCCTGGTTGGGGAGGAGGAGCTGCCGGCTCTCTCTAGCTCCTCCCCCTCTTGTTTTGGTCCCTGAGCTGCCACCCAGGCCGTGGTTGCTCTGTGGTGGAGCGAGGTGTGCCCCGCTCCCGGTGGGGAGGGCGCCCTGCAGGTGCTCCCCGGGTCCTGACAGTCCAGGTGCCTCGGGCCAGCCCTGGGGGCGATCTTGCTCACAGCCTTTGGGAATCATCCATCTGCGTGTAGGGCAGGCCTGGAGCCAGGCTGGGAACCGTGCGGAGGGAGGTGTGAGCCGGGAGGAGGGACAGATGGCTGGAATTCAGCCCCAGTCGGTAAGGTGGAGCAGAAGGCAGCCAGGCTGGTGGCGCCCAGCTCTGAGCGCTCCTTCTGAACTTGGTGTGTTCTGGGTCGCCAGAGTGGCTAGCAGCTGTGAGTCTGGAGCCCCCACCCCACCCCCACAGCAGTACCGTACCCCCACAGTGTGGGCTGAGGCTGCCGGGAGGAAACAGCTCCAAGGAAACAAAATCTTGTGCACCCCTTCCTGGTTCAGTCCGAGGGGCAGGCTTCCTTAGACCCTGGGGCCAGGGTGTCACTTCACTGTGCCTGACTGGGCATGTGTTTCCTCCCTTGGCCCAGGAACAGGAGGTTCCCAGGGTGGCCACTCAGGTCAGGGCTGGCTGCAGACAAAGAGCCAAGGTTCCGTGCCCTGGCATTGCCCATACATGTGGCTGGTCCAGGTTTGAGAAACTTCTTGAGACTGCGACTCCGCTTTCTCCCAGACCTCCGGGTTGAGGGCTGGGTGTGAGAGAGTCCAGCCTCTCCGGCCCAGGCTGCAAGGCCATCCAGCACCTCTTTCCCCTGCAGGGCAAGGGGTGGCAAGGCCCTGTGAGTGGTTCCTGGATACATGCGTGGAGGCTGTGCTGGGAGCGCCAGGCTGCACTGGATGGTGGCAGCAGGAACCTGGTTGGCCCTGGGCAGGCGGGTGCTGGTGGCAGGGAGCTGCTGGCAGGCGGGCCCTGTCCTGAGCACCCTGCCAGAGAGCCATGCTGTTTGGGACCACTTTGCTGGACTGAGACCACCCTGTGCACTGAGTGGGAAAAGCGGAGAAAGAAGCTGAGGGCTGGAGGGCAGCTGTGGCGAGCTAGACAGTCGTGAGCAGGGGGAGTGTCCCATTGGGACCAGTTTTCTGGCGGAATCTACCTCGCGGGGTGGATGCCAGGATCTCTGCGACTGGGGAGAGGGCAGGTCGTGTGAGCCGTTCCTGGTTCCTGGCGCTAGGGCCTCTTACTCTCTTACTACCGCGTGCAAAGCCAGGGCTGCGAGTGGAGGTCGCCCTGCACCTCCCCACACCCTCTGGGTCTGCTGCGCCACCCGCTGGTCCCCAAGGTCCTGTCTCTCCTCCTGTCACTGGGTTATCTGTATAATTGAGTTACCACCTCCAGGAAAGCTCTGGTTCGGCTCCGTGTATTTTCTTTTCTGCATGACTGGAAGAGATTAATTTTCCTTCCTACGCAAGGACCTGAGGACGCCAGAGGGCTGGGTCACTAATCTGCAGGATCCAAGCGGGCAGGGCTGCCACTGTGGAGGGCTGGACTTGGCGCTGCCTTGGCTCTGGGATGCCAGCTTCTGGAATGACTCGGGCGCCCGGCGGGCCGCCTCCTCCCCCGCTGCACCACACCGAGGTTGTGTCTGGGGGTTTCTGATATCCAGCACCCCCCAAGCACGGAGGCAGCAGGGTGGTGGTTGGACTAAAAAGCCCTCAGTCTCTGCCCGGGAGGGGCAGGGGAACTTCGTATGTTTGCATCTGCACACGCAGGTATGCTCAGGATCCTGTGTGGGATCAGCCAGCACAGTAGGTGCCCAGGTGTGGGGACTGGCGTTTCCCTGGGGCTCCATGAGCTCACGGGGCTTCCTCCACCTGTGGTCGCTGTCCAGGTCTAACTACTGTGAGGGAGGTGGCGCTTTTCCTCCCTCAAATGTCCAGAGTCATGGGGGCAAATCTGACTACAGCCCAGCCCTCTGCCTGGTGCCTTCTCTGCCTGGGCCCCTGTGGTGGCCTTCTCTGCCTGGGCCCCGGGGTCCTCTTCTTGGAGCCCCTGAGCACACCTGCAGTTCTGCAGTGGCTGGGGTTGGTGCTGCAGGTGCAGGAGCCCTCCCTGGGCCTGCCTTAAGCAGGCGGTCACAGCTGTCGTGGTCATCAGGTCCACCTGGGGGCAGCCACAGTGCAGCATGCCTTTACCTCTGCCTTGTCGGGGTCACGCAGGCCAAAGTCAGTCCCACCCCAGCAGTTCTTGGCCTCCTGAGGCTCTGGCCACCCCTTTGCACCTGCCCACCTGGCCATGCAGGGAGGGGGATCCTTCAAGACCGGCTGGAAGCCCGGGACGTCGTTTGCCATGTGCAGACATGGCACTCACTGTTGTTGGCATCAGGTCCAAGGGGTGATGTGGCTTCTGGGCCTTCGGGGCTGAACTCCAGGCTGGTGACAATGTGGCCCTGCTGTGGCAGCTGACGGGACAGAGCAGGCCCCGGGAGTATGTGCCACCCACCCCTCATTCCCTGGGCAGATGTTGATTGAACAACTCCTCCCTGCCAGGCCAGGGACGCGATGGTGCTGCCAACGGGTCCGTCGGGCCCAGCTGCGCTGCTTCTCGCTGACACTGTTCTAGCAGGTAGCTGCCGAGGGTCCCTTTCCTACCCTGTGAGGCTCAGAGCTTGCAGCTCCGCAGCAGAGATTTGGGGGCTCCCCGCAGTGCTATCCAGGGCACCAGAGGCTGGGCGCCCTGTAGCTTCCGACCCAGTGGCCAGCGCGGGACTGGCAGGGCAGCGGGCAGAGCCACGGGCAGCTTGTGTGCATCCTCGGCTCAGACCCGCCCTGTCCATCAGAGGGGAGGGGACTGGATGGGGAAGAACCGAGATTGGTGGGAGCCAGCAGGGCAGCCAGGACTCATTTGGGGGCAGTTCAAAGGGGCTGGGGCTCTTTTCCACAAGGGTGCCTGGGGTCTGGTCCAGGCCAGTGGACCCCACACTCTTATTCTAAGAAAACAAATCAGGCTCTTGGTCTCCCCAGAAACTGCTTGTAACTGTGACCAACACCCCAAATCTTTCCTGGGGTTTGTGCCCACGACTCTCCTGGCCAGTGAGAAGACCTGGTTCTGCTTCTGAGGCTGCCCTGATGGGATGCCCAGGGGGAGCTGCGTGGCGGGTGAGGGCAGGCTGTGGGGGACGCACCCTGACCACCTTGGCTACCTTCCCAAGCGAGCAAGGGCAAGCAAGGGCTGTGGGGCCCACACGGGGTGGAAACAGGTCAGGCCCAGGCTGACCTGACCTGGGCGGGCCTGCCCACTGCGCGGCAGCTTCCTGAGGCAGGGAACCAGAAGTCGAGGCTTCTGCTATTTGTACTTGGTGGGACCTCGTGGGAGCCAGCTGTCACTGGGAAGGAAACAGGAGCTTGGCCTGAGGGGAGGGCATGCTGTGGCGGCCAGGCCAGCCCCAGGGCCCCTGCAGCTCCCCCGTGATCCGGGGCTGGAACCTGGTGGGAGTTTGAGGATGTCGCCTCAAGCACTCTTCTGTTCACTTGAGCACAGAACAGTCCACGGGGGCAGCAGGGGGGACAGGAGAGGCCACCATGGGAGATGCTCCCAGACACTCCTGGGGCACACTGGGAGGGCCCTAGTGTGCCTCAATGGCCTGGAGACGGGCGGGGGCACACGAGGACCCCCCATAGCACCAGGGGACCCAGGGAGAAAACAGCCAGCAGAGGACCCAGGGTCCTATCTCCCAGGTAGGGAGGAAGGTATGGGGCACTCCCCAGGGCCAGGCCAGAGGTGGCCACAGCCCCAGTCCAGCTGGAAGTCCCTGCCCTGTCCTGGGAAAGGGGAGAGAAGACAGCTGCAGCATCTCTGAGCCCTGGCTGGACTTGAGTCCCCTCCCCATAGCTCTGTGACACTCAGCAAGTCACTTCCCCTCTCTGCCAACTGTCTCAGGGCACCCGCCTCTCCTGCTGGTGGTGAACTGTTGTGAGTGGTGCAGGCTGTTGTCCTCTGGGGACACCAGCACCACCTCAAGGCAGGTATGGGCATCAGGCGCTGCACCCCGTCCCCTTCCCCACGGGCCCCCACACTGAGTGCTCAGCTTGCTCCTGCTGCCTCCTTGCAGAACGGAGGGAGTGGAGGGCTTGTCCTCCAGCACAGCAGACCCACGTCCCTCCTCCCCTCAGGGACAGCACTGAGCTCAGAGCCAAGCCACAGGGCTGTGTGCCCCGCGCTGCCTGAGCAGAGGGCCACTCGGGAGCAGTGGGACTCCAGAGCCACGCCCGGTCCCCACAAGCTGGCATTCTATGGTCCTGCCTCCTCCCTCCACCCCCCAACTGGCCCCAACCTTGGCCCAGCCTGGACACTCATGCACCAGGCCAGGCAGGGAACGAGCAGGCAGTGAGATGGCCTGACCCTCTGAGCCTGGGCACCCCATCTGTCACACCTCGAGGCTCGGAGCTGGCTTTTGTTCCACTGCCCTTTCTTAGTGCCCAGGACTCCCTGCTGATCTTGCCTCTTGATCCTGTCTGCTTCTCTCTCCTGGGAGCCAGGGAGCCAGGTTGGGTGCTGAGGGGTTGGGGGCTCCTGAGTGCTGACCCTCCTGGCTAATGCCTCCTCTGCTCTTGCGTGTGCCCTCAGTGGCTTCTCAAGGACATTCTGTGTCCAAACTGTGATCCCTTCCAGGAGCCACTTGCTCACATGGGCCTCTGCTGTCCCCACAGGCTGAGGGACACAGCCCTGCCCTTGAGGGGTCAGGGTCACCTGCACCATTCTGGTGGCCTAGCAGCCACATTGAAAAAGAGAAAATAGCCAGGCCCAGTGGTGCACACCAGCGAGCCCAGCAGGTTGGGAGGCTGAGGCAGGAGGATCCCAAGGTCAAGGCCAGCTTCAACAACTTAGCGAGGCCCTAAGCAACTTAGTGACCCTGTCGGAAAAATAAAAAGGGTTGAGCATGTGGCCCAGTAATTAAGCACCCTTGGGTTCAATCCCCACTACCTAAACAAATAAATAGAAAAAGAGGAAAGAGACCAGCGAGATTAATTTGTAGGATGTATGTTGTTTAGTCCAGGATCCATACAAACTGTGACCTTGAGATGCAGCAGCCCCTTCCTGCCGGGGGGTATTTTCCCTTCTGGGCTCTAGGACGCCTCTCTGCCTGGGCTCTGCAGCTCCACGGTCCTGTGTCACCTCACTGGACAGCGCAGGGCAGAGGAAGCAGGGATCACCCCTCAAGTGACCACAAAGTGTGAACTGACCACCCTGGCCTGGGGATGCCAGTGGCAGGTGCCCAGATGTCCTCAGAACCCGGCCCCGCAGGTACCCAGCAAGGCAGGCGGCAGGAGGGGAGCCGGGCAGGGGCAGCCTCTGGGCAGAGGCCCTTTGGGAGCAAGGAGGCCAGGAGCCAGGGCTACAGGCAGGGAAGGACTCTGGCCTTGGTCCTAGGTCACGGTATCCCAGGGAGCCCAAGTGGTCAGGCTGCACCTTGAGAAAGTCACTGAGTGGACAGCCAAGAGGAGGTCCTGCAGTGGCCAGTACGGGCAGGGTGGGTGCCGAGGGTGCACATGCTGGTGGTGCCCATCGGACAGGATGTCCCCCTGGACTCCTCTGAGGCCAACTTCTGAGGTCAGCATGGTGTCCTGTGTGTCCTGGGACCCAGGGCAGCTTGACCTGGCTACTGGGATGAGGCTGCAGGGACCCTGCTGAGGGGAGCCTCCTGGCAGGGCCTCTGTGGACAGCAGCTGGACGTGGCGCATGCTCAGGCGGCTCTGTGGTGCAGGCCTGAGCACCGAGGAGTCGGCCATCGTGCTTGGGTGTGCTCGGAGTCCGCCCGCGCTGTGGTGCACGTCAGCCCTCGTGTGTGGCCAGTAGTGTCCCCCTGAGCACAGACCACACGGCATTCTGTCATCTGCTGAGGGGCACCTGCTTCTTCCTGCCTCCTGGGCTGTGATGGTGCAGGCTGCTGTGGTCTGTGCAGGGTCTGCAAGGGCGTCCCCGCCTCTCCGGGAAGCCCCTGTCTCGTGGTCGCTGAGTCACTGGGTCTGACTTGTGCCCTGCTGGGGCCTGGCTGCCTGTGGCCTGCCCTCCGGTAGACCTGCAGGACAGCCCTGCGCTCCTCTGCATGGGTGACAGTGCCACTGCTGGGGGTGGCGGAGCAGCTGCTGGAGGCCCCGCTGGCTTGGGGATGCCCTTGCCGGGTGCTTGGAGAGGGTGCTGAGCAGCAGCGGCTCCTCTGCCTGCCCTTGTCCCAGGCCCTTTCCGCCTGGGGGCCAGAGGGGTCCCCTGAAGGGCCAGTCGGGTGCGAGCCTCAGGAAGGAGGAGCTGCAGCTGCCGGGACCCCTGCTGCCTCCTGCCCACCCTGCACCCTGGTCTGCCGCCTCCTCTGCCTGGAATGCTCTCCCTCCGCATGTGCATGGCTCCCACCTTCCTTTCTCAGCTCTGTGGCTGTGCCCTTGGCGCTGCCCGCCCCGCCCTGCTTGGCGCATGTGCTACTTCCCTCTTGGTCACATCCCTAAGGCAGATCCTTTGGCCGCAGCTCATCTACCTGCCGTGTCTGGCTCCACAGCAGCCGCTGCCCTCCCACCTCGCAGGTGCCCAGCAAGGCAGACGGCAGGAGGGGAGCCGGGCAGGGGCAGCCTCTGGGCAGAGGCCCTCTGGGAGCAAGGAGGCCTTGAGTCCTACCCCGGGGCCCGTCTTCAGGGCAGCAAGATGTTTAGACCAGGAGCTTGGGGTCAGCCTGGACCACTTCTCCTCACCCCCAAATTATCCACTCCCCAGCTAGATGCCTTTCAAGGGTGGGCTCCAGGACGGCCACTGGGCTGCAGCCGTGGAGGCAGGGAGGGCTCGTCCCCAGCCACGTGACCCCAGGAACGTGCCCCAAGGATGTCAGAACCGTGTGACCTCAGAAACGGTGCTGGGCACGTCAGACCAAGTGAGCCCAGAACAGTGCCCAGGATACCTGCTGCAGGCCACCGACAGGTCACCTCCTCCAGCTGCTTTGCACACACTGCCCACTGAGTAAGCCACCTTGCTGGGCTCAGGGGCTCCTGCAGCAAAAGCAGGAACAGGTGCAGGGGCCAGCAACCTTGCCCTGTCCAGAGCCTTGCTGGGCACCCAGCAGCTAGGATGGCTGCACTCAAGGCTCCGCCTGGGGTCCCTGGGGTCTGTGGAGGTCAACGCGTGGCCACAGCTGTCCCGAGCTGACCTCAGAGTCGCATGGCACCACTCCTGGCAGCCTGGGTGGGGATGGAAGGGCATGAGCCCCTGACACTGGTCAGGACAGGCTGGGACCTGGGGCTGAGTGGTGAGGAGGCAGACGGGACAGTTCCACTCCACACTGGCTTCCTGGTCCCCCCAGCCACTGCCTGGCCCCCAGGAGCACGGACACGGATGCTTTCCCTCCCTGGGGAGGACCCCTGTGGCCGAGGCTGCTGTCCTCCTGGTCACCCTGGCTCTGACCCCATGTAGGACCAGGAGGCCCGGTGGGTGGTCCTAGAGAAGAAGAGATGGGCCCTGTCCTCCCTGCCTGTCTGGACCCTGGGCAGAATCCCTGGCCCCTGGGTATGCATCCAGACAATGGTCTTTGCTTAGCTCTGAAAGGGAAAGCGGCCACTGTAAATGTGGGGCACGAGCTGTGGGAGCCCCAGTCCTCCTCCTGTGACCTCCTGTGCAGCAGGGGAGGGGCCGAGGGCTGGCCACCTGCTCCTTATTTTCAGAGTTGTGGCCCCCATACTGGACCCTAGGCCACACTCACAGCAGGTCAGAAAGGCCCGTTCAGTGGGTGGGAGGCCACAAGAGACCTGACCTTCACGCTGACCTGTGGGGGCCACTTGTCCCTTGGCGTGGAGGTCTCGGGTGGAGCTTATCACCCCTCCGCAGAGCTCGAGGGCTGCCGCACCCCGCTGTGTCCAGACCCCCCACGACTGCCCTGGGAGCTGCCACTGCCTCAGGCAGGACAGGCAAGGAGGACAGGAGGTGTCTAGCTCAGGCCTGGCTTCTCTGATAGAGGGACACTGCTGAGGCCTGCTGAGGCAGTGGCTGACAGCCTGGAGCAAGGCCCTGAGGCAGCAGGAACAGGGCGGGGGCAGAGTGGTGTCCTGCCGCCCCGTGGAGCACCCGTGGCCTGATGTAATCATCCTTCCGAGCCCGTCCCGAAGGCCGTCTCTTCTCTCAGACGAGGACACAGAGGCTCAGGAGTCCCCACCCTGAAGACTGCCGGGCACAGCCACCTGCCCGACCTGCAGCTCGCCACCCCTTCCTGAGGGGCAGACAGGTCACCCTTCTCGGTGTGGCAGGTGACAGGCTTTCCTGTCATGATACCCGTCATGTTGGTCTGGTGGCCACCAGCAAGCAGGGGGCTGGGCTGGCTGCTTCTCCCCTAAAGGCTGTGCCCAGGGGCAGGGTCCACACTGATGTTTCCAAGGCCAGGTTGAGACAGACGCCCTGGCACCAGGGTGCGCTGGTGAGCAGCAGGGTTGTCAGCCTGGGTATCACAGGAGGGCTGTCACAACCTGTAGGAGCCAGAACTGCCCCAGCCTGAGCTGGCATGCCCTCTGTGCCCCCATCCCTCGGGCAGCCGGGTGCTGGGAGATGCCAGGCGAGTTGCGTCTGATCAGTCCCGACCTTGGCCTGAGTCCCGTGGCTCGGCTGCCTGAGCCCCCCGCAAGGCTCCTGCTCGGGTGGGAAGGTGTGCCCAGCACTTGGCCAGTGCCCCCGTGGGCAGGCACCTCTCCTTGGGCTGCCTCCAGTGGGCGGAAGGGAGGGTGGCAGAGGTGCTGCTGGGCAGCGGCCCTGGCCTGTCCAGTGTGCTCCTTCCTCTCTCTGAGAAGGTGCTGAGTGCTTGTGAGAACCACCGGCTCTCCCGGGCCGCGGGCCCTGCACCCTGGAAGGAGGGCCTGGTGGCCAGCATGGGCTGTGGCCTCTGGAGCTGAGCTGGGAGGCCTCCGCCCTCCTTCCCCCGGAGGACTCCGAGGGCCCACCCCCAACCTCAAGGCTCCAGGAGAGCATTTGGTGGAATGCGTCAAAACATCCAGAAGGTTCCCACTCGGGAGGCAGGCGGCAGAGCCAGCTCCACCTCTCCCCCGGAGCAGCTGCCACCCCGGCTGTGCCAGCCCCAGCACCCGGCCCATCTGCCCGCCTGGCACCTTCCCAAGGCAGGAACAAGGAGAGGATTGGCTGGGGTAGGGCTGGAAACAGGCTGTCCACCCACGTGGACATGGCCTGCCTTCCCAGGTCAGGGAAGTGACGGGCAGAGGCTGTTGCTGTGTGACTCCAGGCAGGCCCCTGCCCGCTCTGTGCAATTCCACTTTGGGTTGATGCAGAGCTGAGACGGTGGGTGAACACCCTGGGTGGGGTGACTGGTGGCCCCTACTTCCTTCCAGGACTGTCCCTGTGTTTTAACTGTGTGCCCCACTGCCCTGTCACCCAGGTTTGGTGTCAAGACTCCATCCCCAGAGCACCCTGTGTTTCATGGACAGAGGGTTGAGCCTGAGCCCTCAGCTCACCATTCATTCGTCCACAGGGTCCCCCTGCACATGGGGACTAGCGTGGCCCACCGTGTCCAGCCAGCCTGGCAATGGGCTTGTTGCGGCCATCAGACGTGGTCTGGTAAGAGGGCCCTGTGCTCCCTGCAGGGGGCTCTGCCTCTGAGGAGCTGCGTGCCTCGCCCAGCGCCACATGGTGGGGACACCAGTTGCCCTCTGTAGTCATCTCAAGGCCCTGCGGTAAACCAGAGCCCATCAGGCCTGCTCCACCTCCCCCACCTGGCCCTGGAGGCCCTGTCTACACTGACTGGCTACCCCTCCACCTGGATGCTCTCTGATGTCACCCGGATCCGCCCCAAGAGCCTCAGCTGGAGCCTTCCCGGCCCCGGGCCTCGCTCCTCTATTATCAGTGAGTTCTGTTGTCTGATGCCGACCTGCCCACATGGGGAGGGCAGGGCCAGGGCCCTGTGGTGACCTCACTGTGAGCTGGAGGCTGCCGCCCACCTCAGAGCTGGGCAGCCAGTGGCCCGG
Organism: Geosciurus inauris; assembly: GCA_004024805.1. Classification (NCBI taxonomy): domain Eukaryota; kingdom Metazoa; phylum Chordata; class Mammalia; order Rodentia; family Sciuridae; genus Geosciurus; species Geosciurus inauris. Next base: position 59,642 of record PVHX01006609.1, on the reverse strand, counting down.
CCCAGTGGCCATAGCCTGTGCCACTCACCGGAGGCTGAGAGCGTCCTGGGCACTGGGCACCGTCCCCAGACCTCAAGGCAAGCCCACGACCCCAGACAGTGGACAGGGAAGCCGGGCCGGGGGTCGCTGGCCTACCCAGCAGGTGCACCTCGTGTGCCGCAGACCTGAAGGTCGGGCCTGGCGGGCTCGGGGAGAGCCTCCTGTGGGCTGGGCCTGCTGTGCACCTCAGGGCACTGCCGGAGCCCTTCCCACATGCCTGGCCAGTGCCATCGTCAGGCCTCCCAGCAGAAGCTGCAGGTGCTGGGCTGGGTCCAGGGGGCTGGGCCTCCTCTGCCTGGGATGCTGCCCCCAGGGGGCCGTGATCCAGAAGATACGTTTCATTGCTCAAACTGGTTAAAAGGCCACAAAGAAATGGCCCAGGCTCCTACAGTGGCCACAGGTGCGGATGGGAAGGCTGCAGAAAGTCCAGGGTCCCTCAGAACCAGGCCTCGGGTCGCCCCAGCAGCCAGCTGTCCTCAGCCCAGGAAACCACGAGGCCACAGGCTGGAGCTCAGCTGGATCCTGGCTGCAGGAAGCCCCGCTCCCTCCTGCCGGCCGGGCAGAGGTGAAGCCCGTCTCCGGTAAGAGCATGGCACCCACAGCAGAGAGCAGATGGGTTCCTGGCTGGAGGCCACGCTGTCCCCTGTCTGCCCGCTGCGTGGACTCAAAGATGTTGCCCAGCCCTGGCCCTCTCCCTCCACACCTGCCAGCTGGGTCATGGGCATTGGGGCCATGGAGCCAAGCAGCTGTTAAGACAAGGCTGGGTCAGAATCCCAGCTCCGTGCCCTCTGAGCTGTGTGCTGTGGCCCTTCTTGCTCCCTGTGGGCCTCAGTTGCCCGTCCACACAACAGGAGTTAGTAAACCCTTTGTGTATATAGGACGACCTCATGGGCTGCTGGGTGGATGAAATAGGCTGATGCTTTGTCAGCCAGAGAGGCCAGGGAGAGGTGGGGGAGCGTGAGTTCAGGTCCTGCTCTGACCTGTCCCAAGCCTCGGAGAAGCCACCACCCTGGTGAGCTGGCTTTGACCCAGAAGATGGGAGTGAGGGTGTACCTCGGAGGCTGGGCGAGGGGGCGCAGTACTCGGTCCTCGCCAGGAGTGAGAGGAGTGGGAGGACGAGCGGCGGTGTTTCCAGAAAGGGAGGAAGGACCACCAGAGGGCTGGAGCAGTGTGCCCACGCCAGGGCCCCAGACTCCTGGCAGCCGCTCCTGTGTACACTCAGCACACCTGGCAGGTTATGCCTCGGCACCTGCTGAGGGTGGGTCTGATCCCACCGACTGCCCCTGCCCAGAGCCTGGGGGAGGCCTTGCCCGACCCAGGTGGCCTCCATCCCCAGGGCCTCGTAGGTCCAGCAGTAGCAGGCAGGACCCGAGACAGGAGGGGCTGCTGGCCAGACCCTCGGCCAGGGAGATCCCGGAAGAGATGCCCGCTTGGCAGCCCGACCAGGAAATCCCACTGGCAGGGTGCCACCACCCCCCTGCCACCCCGATCCCGCGTCACCAGCCAGACGCTTCAGATGCCTGCCAGGCAGGGGGAGGGCTCACGGCTCCGGTGCCACCCTTCCTGCTGCCTGCGTGTAATTAACAGAGTAATTAAAAACAGGATGAGTTAATTGGTATTCATTTATGTGGCAGATGTTTTTAATTGAGGCAGGAAACAATTTACCTGTTTACATAAACAATGCAAAGGCAGTCTGTAGAACACGTTGTTAAGCATTTCCTCCCCTGCCCAGGGGAGGGTGGCGAGGCTGGGTCTCCTTGCCCACCCTGGCCCTGGCCTCCACCGTGTGAGCCCTGGAGCCCACAGCCGCTGCTGGTGGGCGGAGCAGGGAGGCTCCCCCAGGAGGAAACATCTGCCGGCTGGGTTTGCTTCCAAGGGAGGCTGTTTCCTTAAATTCAGAGAAAGGATGTGTTGTTCCGGAGCGGGGGACACAGGCAGCCCTCAGCCTGCCCAGGGGGACCCCTCCCCAGGCCCAGCAGGGTCTGGCCCCCCAGGGCAAAGGCCTGGACGGCCAGGTTGGAGGTGGGCACCCTCCTGCCTGGTGGGCAGCACCCGCACTACCTCCCTTTGCCTGGATTTAAATGAAGAAAGATGGGAACCTCCGTTCCTTCCCTCCGTGGCCGCCCTCCAGTGCCCAGCAGCCGTGGCCCGGCAGGCCTGCATGGCACTCGGGGTTCTGCATGGAGGCAGCAGGCTGCGTGCATGAGCCTTGGCCCGGGAGGCGCAGCTCCCCAGGGGCCAGCACCTAGACACCGCCTCGGACACTGTGGTGGTGCCTGCGTCCACCTCTGTGCCTGCAGGAGTCCCACGGAGGGGCGGTGGTGCGGGGCTGGGGTCTGCATCAGGGATGGCCTTGCGCTGGCTGGAGAAGGACTCGCGCTAGGCGACTGGCCAGGTGTCCTTGCTGAGAGCCCAGGGGTGAAGAGCCACACCTGCTGGGTGCCCAGCAGCTGCCAGCGGAGGTGGTTTCAGGTCAGGGCTCAGCCCCTCTTGCTCTGGAGTGTTGGAGTGAGCTTTGCCTGGGCTTCCTTACCTGTGAAGCAGGTGACAGGTGACATGCTCATCCACCCCGGGTGAACTGTGTGCACCCCAGGTTCTGGGGAGCTCCTCAGTGGGGAGTGTGGGTTTGCTGATCTCCAGTTGGGGTCTGTGGGACCTTCAGACGTCGTTCTTAGAGCAAGGGATGGAATGTTCGGGAACCCAGCAGGAACAGGCCTAGAAAGAGTGGCCCAGCCCTGACCCTCCCTCCTAGGAACACAAGGCCACCTGCCTCCAGGCTGCTCAGGTGCCAGGGCTTGGTGTAAGGTCGGCTGTGGGTGAATGCTGGGCGCCCTCAGGAGAAGGAGCCCCCGCATCTTCGCTTGGGTGGCGCAGCACAGAAAGCCATCGGTCGGCACCTCCCAGGCTCCTGGGTCCAGGGGGCACCAAGGCCATACCATGTGAACCTGGGTCACAACAGCCCGCAGAACGTCCTCATGGCACAGGAGGTGATGTGGGTGGGAGTCGGGAGGCCAGGGGCAGCCTCTGCCAGGTGCTGCTGGCAGCAGCATCTGGGCCCAGGCGGTTTGTGTCCCCACCAAAGCCAAGGGCAACTAAATCTCAGGCCCCCAACACCAGACTGCAAACCTGTGTCCACACGTGTCTCCTGTGCGTGGCACACATGCACAGGGGAGGTGTGTCACCCCGCGAGGCTGTGGCATCGGCTGCGGAGTCTCCTGGGCCTGGGAAGTGCCCGGGGAGCTCAGGCCCCTGGCGGGAGCAGCCCGGCTCTACACCCTGGCAGCCTGGTTTGCACATTTTTAAGCAAGGAACATGCTCGGTGCCTCCAGCTGCCAGCAGAGAAGCCCGTGCTGCTGGGCCCAGTGTCCAGGCCCCGGAGGACCGTTCCCCCCACAGGCAGGTCCCAGTGAGCTTGTTCTTGGGTGCCCAAGGGTCCGACCTCCCGCTCGGTGGCTGCCACCTCATCCCAGGTGCTGTCGCGGGGCTCTGCGCCTCACCTAACTGGCTCCTGCAGGCCCTGCCCAGGGCAGGGGACCCCGGAGGGGCTCCTCAGGTCCCATCAGCTCTGTTCTGTCAGGATCTGTGCCAACATGTCTGCCCACCTCTTGCGCAACTGTCGCCACTGTGGCCGTCTCGTAAGCAGGCCAGGGTTCCCAGGCCTTCACGCTGCACAGAGAGCCCCCTGCCCTGCGCCCAGCGCACACCTGCTCAGCTGCGAGGACACACCGTCCTGCCCTGCTGACAGCATGTCTCCTGCTGGACGCTCTGTCCTTCACACCTCGTCCAGAGGACCGTACCGACCGGCCCTGCAGCCAGGGAGGTGCCCAACTTGCCCCCGCCTGGCCAGGAGCGGTCTGCAGGTGAAGCGGGTACAGGGCATTGCTCAAGCAGGAACTTCCTTAATCCCACGACCCCCTTCCAGGGGGCACGGCAGTCTCCTGCCTGGCACAGGGAGGCAGCAGGGAGCTGCCAGAGACCGAGAGGTGGTGCTGAGGCCTGGACCTGGGCCTTCCTGACCCAAGCGGCGACTCCAGCTTCAGCTTCTGCACTGCTGCCCGCAGCCGGTGTCTGTGCCCGCCCCGCCCGCGAGGCCCCAGGGTGAGCTCCCGCCTGGGTGCACTACCTGGGTCACCTCGGAACCAGCTAACTGCAGAGGCGCCTTCCTGACATTTCCAAGGCCTGAGACGTCCCGGCCAATGTGGGGGTGGCCCAGAGGGGTGAGGGCCTTACCATGGGGACCCACCACGTGACCTCCTAGGCATGTCCTCCATCTGTGACCAGCCCCTTCATCTGCCAGTGCACCCATCCCTCCACCCACCTGACCTTGTGTGCCGACATCACAGACCTTCATCTCCCAGCGGGGCAGCTTCCTTCCTTCCCAGCTGAGGTTAGACCAGTGAAGGAACTCAGATATGGGACCAGGAGCACCCCAGAGTCTCACCCACCCACCCAGCCACCCACCTGTCCATCCATCCACTCTCCACTCCCCACGCATTTATTTATCCACCCTCCACCCACCCATCCATCCATTTACCCTCCACCTATCCATCCACTTACCCTCCACCCACCTATCCATCAACCCACCCTTCACCCACCTATCTATCCATCTACCCTCCACCCACCCACCCATCCGTCCATCTACCCACTTACCCTCCACCCACTATCCACCCACCCTTGCTGCTCGTCTGCTCCAGCAACCTTGGCCCATAGTTCCTGCTGTGGTCTCACACTCAGCCTCCCGTGCTAACCTGCAGATGGCAACTTCTTGGTGGTCCCAGTGCGTGGGGTGGGAGGGCCCAGATGCACCCAGATCCCACAGTGCGGGGACAGTTCTGTGTGAGGAGGCCTTTCCTCAGTGCTCTGCCCCAGCCTGGCAGCAGGCGGCCCAGATGGTGGAGCTGCCTCCCCCAGGACTCTCGGGGAAGAGTTGGCACTCAGCCCCAGCAGCTGGGCGAGGAATGTGCTTCCTCTGAGCGCCAGCCGCAGGGTGAGCAGGCCCTGGACATCTGGATCCCATTTGCGGCCCTTCGGAGTGCCTGGAAGATTCTAATTCCAGCCGCTCTGAGTGTCCCCGCTCCTCGCCTTTTAACTTTGCTCAGCCCTGCATGCCCTGAAGGCCGTACTCTGGGCACTGCCAGGGGCCGTGGGGTGGGGACCGGGCACCTTGGGTTGGTGGCGCTTAGGGGTCTGTAGCCAAACCAAGGCGCAGGCCCCAGGCTCCTCCATGGGCCAGGCCGGAATTGCTCCGCCCACTTCCCACCCAGAGGAGCCATCTGTGGTCCTGTTCTGTGACTGTCCGCAGTGGGGTCAGCCACTGCCACTGCCTGCGACCTTGCCCTGAGGGCCACTTTCCACATCAGTGGGTGGTGTTTGTGGTGGTCACGTTCCTAGCCCACAGAGAAGACTGCCCAACCTGACATGCCGTGTGCACAGGACCCTGGGCCAGGCCCTTCCTGGCGACCACCCCAGCAAGGAGCCGCATCCCGACCCCCAGCGCCATGGGACAGGCTTTGTGGGCTGCATGAGACTCGGCTGTGGTGGCCCGTCTGTGGGCGTCGGCTGTGCTGTGCCCCCGCCCTCCCGGAGCCCTGCGGTGCCACTCTCGTGGGCCGCGTCCCTTCAACCCTTGTCTCTGAAGCAGGGCCTCGCTGAGTTGCCCAGGTGGCTGGAACCCACGCTCCCCCTGCCTCGAGCTCCCAAGGGGTTGGGCACAGACGTGGCCAGACACCTGCGCCGTTCCACGCGGCGGCACCTGGCGGTCTCCTCTGGGGCTCTGTGAGATGTCGCGGGTGCTCACCAGGCCCTTGGCTCCAACCCCTGGGCTGCTGCCGTTGCAGATGCTGACTGGCCCTGTCCCCACGTCAGCCTGCCAGCAGACTGAGTTTTATGGTCCTGGGTGCGAGTTTAACTGGCCAGCCTCTCGGGTCCCCTGGTCCTTGCAGGCGTCTTCCTCCACAGTGCTGTGCTGAACGTCCGCCCAGGCGGGTGTCAGGGACACCAAGGTCCTTTCCTCAGACGGTCCTGGGGGTGGGAGTGTGTGGCCTGAGCTGAGATGCGGGGTGGCGCTGGCCTTGGCCTCTGCTCCTGGTGCCCGGCCTGCCCTCTGCCCTCCACCCTCCATAAGTCCCAACCATTGGCCTCCCAGCTGGGTCAGGATTTGAAGTCCCAGAGGCACCAGTGCCCAGCCACGTGCCTGGCTCGGCCGTCCTTCCTGGTGATGGCTCTGTGCATGGGCAGCTGAGGCAGGGTCACTGGAGCGCTTCCTGGGCCTCAGAGGGCTGGCCCCTGGGCCTGTGGTCAGCAGTGGGGCAGGTGGGCAGCTCTGCTGAGTGCCGGGCTCCCCTTGCGACGGGGGCTCCTGCAGGCTGCTCTGAGCCAGCCCAGCAAAGCTGCCCCTGGGCGCGGGGGCCAAGGGCCTGTGGGCTCTTGTCCTGTCACTGCATGCCCTTGGCCAGAGCAGGTCTGGAGCCGCCTCCGTCCTGTGTGGGAAGAGCTTCAGTGGCTGTGCACCTGGTTCAAGCTGGGCCAGTGCCGTGGTGCCCCTCATGGGGCAGGGTCTGCGCAGCCAAAGCTAGCAGGGGTCCAGCCTGGCCACGGGCTCACTCCTGGGTCTGCAGATACACCTGCAGGGACATCTGCTCTCCACACAGGACGGGTTCCCACAGCAGTGGGGCAGGTCTCCAGGTAAGCCGGGCTCGTGAACAAGCCCAGGGCAGCTGCGGAAGTAGATGGGACTCGAGGGCAGTCAGCAGCTGCCTCTGAGCATCAAGGGCCAGGCGCTGCTCTGGGCACTGTCCTCTAGGAAGCAGGCAGTACAAACACGAGGGCCGTCTGCGATGTGGCTTAGTACTGAGCAGTCCTCAGAAGAAAACTGAATGGGTGGTGTAGAAGGTTCTGAGTGCAGTGGTTTTGAGTGAGGTGGTCAGGGGAGGCCTTCCTGAGGAGAGGCCTTGGAGCCAGCCCTGAAAGGTGAGGAGATGGCCTCACAGAGATAAGATGTTCCTGCAGATGCAAAGGCCCTGGGGCAGGCACAACCGTGCTAGGTGGTAGGGCTGAAGGGCGGCCAGTGCAGTTGGCCAGGATGCAGCCAAGAGGCCCTGGGTCCCTCTGTCACCCGCTGGGCCCTTTCACAGGTGTATAATGAGGTCCCATCTTCTGAGTTTCTTTGAGCCCAGGTTTGTCATAGGGAGCAAGAGTTCAGATCAGCTTTAACCCAGACAGTCCACTGTGAGCACGGTGTGTGGACGGGAAGAGAGGCCAGTTCTGTCTGGACAGGGTCTGGGGCGAGGCAGGTGCCCTCTCCGCAGTGCCCTGGGCTGGGCCAGGAGTGCGGCGGGTTTGCTCCGGGCACGGCTTGTTTGTTTTTGATATTTATTTATTTTTAGTTGCAGGTGACACAATGTCTTTGTTTTATTCTTATGTGGGGCTGAGGATCGAACCCAGGGCCTCCCGCGTGCGAGGCGAGCACGCTGCCACTGCGCCACGACCCCAGCCCTCCGGGTACAGTTTTGCAGCACATGGTGCCCTGAGGGCCTCTGCTCCCAGGCTGACCCGCAGCCTTCCTCCTGAGGGCCCCCTGGCACCCGCCTGTGCTGATGGTGGCGACTCACTGTGGTGCTGCCAGGCCACAGCCATCCAGCACCGACATGGCGTCCCCTCCAGGCTGCGGCCCTGGGCTCTTCCCGGACAGACTGAGCATGTCCACCTTGGAGCCGGCCACACGTGGGGCCTGTGGCATGTCGGCTGAGTGCCCAGGCCAAGCGGCCTCCCAGCTCCGAGCCTCGGATCCCATCTGCACACTGGGCTCAGCACCTCATGCCTATGTCGGGGGTGTGAGGCCGGGTCCAGGGCCAGCGCTGGGGCACTTACGGCCCTTGGCAAGGACGGCCCCACCGGGCCCCACCGCGCAGAGCCCGCCGCCCACGTGCCCGTCTGCAGGACGGGCTGCAGGTGCCGTGGCATCTGCCTGGTCCTGCCCCAACCCACTGTGCTGTTGGCCGCTGGGCAGGCCCCGGGAAAGCCTAGCGCCCCTCCTGCCTGCTGCCTATGGCGTTCAGGGCGCCTGAGGATGTCGCCCCCCAGCACCCACGGGGACTGCAGAGGGCCGTGAGCTCACCCGACGCCCCAGGGTTCTCTGTCCCAATTCACCCCCAGGAGGGACCCCATTTTACGGGTGGAGGCCCTAGACGTCAGAGGCAGCCCAGGTCACACTGTCCACGTGGGAGCCAGTAGCTACAGTGACCTATGATCTTCATCGTCACCCAGGCAGGTGGCTGTGGGGTCCCTGGGTCCTGCGTGGCCAATGCTGGGCAGTGGGACTGGTTTGGTGGCAGGCAGCTAGTTAACGGCCAGAGGGATGGTGTGTCCTGGGTCAGGCGTCTGAGGACAGGGAAGGGCCCAGCTGGAGGAATCCGGACTTGGCCCCAAGTGCCCGCGGGGGCGGGCGGCCTGCTGACCAATGGAGGGGAGAATACTAATCCCTTTATTTTTCATGACTCCTTATTCATGGGGCGGCAGAGGCCCTAATGGAAACCAGATGTGAGGAGACGCTGCAGCTCAGGCCCTGGGACGCAGGGCTGCACCCACCCCCACCTCGCCAAGCCTGCGGGTCAAAGGCCAGCCCCCCCTCCAGCCCTGGCTTTGGAGGCATGGCTGTGAGAGCCTGCAATAGGCTTGGGGGTCACCCAGCGTCCTGGGTGTGCCAAGAAGGAAGCCCAAGGGCCCCACTTCCCCTCCTCCCGGGAGCCCAGGTCCCACCCAAAACAGGGCCCGGAGAAGAGGCCCCTCCTGGAGGCCAGCACCCGCCGCTCACTGTCGGTACCGTACATTTGCACGGAGTCTCAGGAGAGTTGGTGCCTGAGAGAGAACCATGGCTTACGTGAGACCCCTGGACTCCAGGCCTCGGGTCCAGGAGGGAAGCCCAGAAGGCCGGTCCCTGCAGAGGGAGGGAAGGAGCACATGGTAGGGCCTGCCTAGGCCCCTCCTGCGTCTCCCGGGCTCTGGCCACTCAGGGCAGCCGTGCCGTGGCTGCTGTGCACGCACCGTGCCGTGTCGAGGCTGGACCCGCCTGCTTCATCAGTGGCCTCGAAGGAAGCATCGTCAACCCCACGGCGTCACCATGGAGCCCCTGAGGGGAGGCCACACTGCTCACTGTCACCCACAGCTCCCAGGTCCTGCCTAGGACCACGGGGGCCAGGACAGTGTCCACTCTGCAAAGCCAGTAGGCGCTGCTCTGGGGCACTGTCCTGAGGCATTGCCGGTGGGTTCTGCAGGACCCCCTAAAGCGTGGGACCTTCCTGTGTGGCCTTGCTCCAGGTCCCTTTGGACAGCTGGGCTGGCCGCTTGCTGCTGCATGCTGGGTGTGGAGGGTCGGCGCTGGCCTTCGTGTCCAGTGTGGGAGGTGTCAGGCCTGCTGGGAGTCAGGGCCTGGGTCTGGAGGCCTGCAGCTGCTTCCCGTGGAGGTCTGAAGGAGAGGGCCGTCCTGGCAGGGTCCCTCCAGCGCCCGCTCGGGCATCCAAACGGAGCTGGGTGGCCTTGCTGAGCGGTGGTCTCTGACGGGCTACCCAACCTCGCCGCCCCGGTCTCCCCATCTTTCCCACCAGTGTCCCCCGCTGTTGGGAGCCTCTGGGGACCTCTCGAGGACTGTCACTGGGGCAGGCTGGTGTTCAGGGAGGAGGCGGGAGCTTGGAGGGCTGCACGGAGCCCCAGGCCCACCCAGCAGAGTCTGGACCCGACTGGGGGTAGGGAGCCACGGTGGGTGCAGGGTCCTGCGGGTCCTGCGAGGAGGCCAGCAGCGCCTTGTTCTCCATGACGGGGCGAGCTGCTGCCCGCTGGGCCTCGGGTGCTTGTCTGTGAAAGGGGTGTGATGGTCGTGGGTGGGGTGGGGGAGGATGGCCCAAGGGTCTGTTCAGAGGCCGGGGACCTGGCACGGGCTCCCTGTGCCCCTCCCTGTGGGTGGCCAGAGGCTCTGGGGCCTCTGCAGGGCTCGCCTAGGACACCCAGGTGCTGAGCTGGGTCAACTGACACCAGGCAGCTCCCACCTCTGCCCCGATCTCCAAGACCATGAAGGCTCAGGCAGGTGCCCAGAGCTGGGGAGGCTGGGACAGTCTCCTCGTCGAGGAACTGGCTCCCTGAGTTCTTGTGGTGCTCAATAAGCATTTGCTGAGCACCAGCTGTGTACCTGGCACCACTGCGGGTGACACAGCCATGGCGAACACAGACAGACGCGGCTATCCTGGAGCTGGCCTGGTGGGGACAAGCTTGAGGCAGTGCTGGGGCTGGCTGAGGAGGCTGCAGCCTCTCAGGGAGGGCAGGAGGGCGGCCCTGGGCTTGGGCAGCCCCACACTGCTGCAGAGGGCTGGGCAGGAGCATGGAGGGCACAGAGGCAGGAGCGGAGGGAGCACCCGCCATGCGGCAGGCAGCCTTTCTGTCCTGGCCAGCGGTCGTCCTGGGGGTGGCACAGCCTCTGGCTCCTAAGATGGCTGGCCAGGCGTGGGAGTTCACCTGAGCCCCTGGCAGTGCTCCAGAGCCTTGGCCTGCTGCCAGCCACGTCCTCACCCGCTGCACGGTGCCTTGGGGTGCCCTCAGGTGCCCTGGGCTGTGGGGGCGGTGCCCTGGGTGCGAGGAGGCAGCGGGGATCTCGGCCTCTCTGCTGCTGGCTCATCTGCATGACGCCAAGAGAGAAGAGCTGCTCTGACAGGTTCCTTCCTATTGTCCCTACGCACGTGTCACCAGGGGCTCTGGTGACAGTGCTGTGTGCCTTTCGTACTTCTCCTTGTCCCAGGCTCACAGATGTGGATGCTGAGGCTGCCCATCCGGGGCTTCAGCAGCTGGGCGCTTGGCCATACCAGGACGTGAGGGGTCAGCTGCACTGGTGGGAGGAGACGCCTGGGCCTGGGGATCTTACTGACCTCAGGGGCCTGCGGTCAGCCGGGGAGTGCTGGGCGGGGCTGCGGCCGGGCCCCCACCCACGTGCCTTGGTTTCTCCGTCTGCCCACAGTGGGGCTGCAGTGCAGTGTGTGCACAGAGCGCTCAGGGCCTGGGCGCAGGGGGGACTCGCCGCGGCTGGACACCGTCATTGCTGGTCCTTCCTGCTCCAAGGCTCTCAGGGGGTTTGTCGCAGGCGGCAGCCTGGCCCCGGGGGCACACCGTGGCTGTCGCCTGCAGAGGCCACAGCAGGACTCGAAGGAGAGCAGCCAGCAAAACAGGCGCCCACAGAAGCCAGCGGCCCTCCCCAGAGGGTTCCAGAACCCCAGGCAGGAGCACTGGGCTGGGGCCAGCTCCCTGCTGGGCAGGGCGGGCTGGGAACCGCAGGCAGATGGTGACAGTGACGGATGGAGGGCTTGCTCCAGCGCATCCCCTGCTCTGTCCCACCGGCTCCGCCTGGCCTTGGAGAGCCCTTCCTCCGTGGCTGCTCGGTGACATTGCGCTGGGGACTGGAACAGCCGTCTGGGAGGCGCAGCGTCCCTCAAGGGCCCTGGGAGTGGCCTCAGGCCCTGGGAATTTTGTGCAGGGTGGGAATGTGGGGAAACTTGGAGCTGGGGCGGGAGGGGAGATGGCCTTTGGGGTGGCCGTGGCATTGAGGACTCCCGCTCAGCTGCTCCCTAAGTCTGCCCAGCCCTGTGAGAGGCTCCTGGCATCCAGGGTGGGGTGGGTAGATGCCCATCTACACTGGGAGGAGCATCACGTGCTGGGGAGCCAGAGACTCATGGGGGAGGGTGGACAGTGGATGGCAGCACCCACCCGTCCAGCTCCCAGGCAGGACCGTTTGCAAGTGTCCTCTGGGGCTGGCAAGAGGAGGTGGCCGAGCTGGGCTACTAGGACCAGGATTGGGCGCCCCCTTCTCACGAGCTGAGCAGGTCACCTAGCAGCCCTGGGCCTTGCTGTCCCCACTCATGTGTTGGCAGAGCCATTTCTACCGCTAAGGGCTGCGGGCAGCTCCAGGAGGACTGCCTGGCCCGGGCACAGGGAAGTTTCCTCCTGTGCGTGCTGGCGCTGTGTGGGTTGTGCTGCCTCACGCCCTGGCCCTGGGCAGGACTGCAGGGCAAGGCACCAGGGAGGCTCCTCTGCCTGCCCCGCAGGAGGGGCTGGGGCCTGAGCAGGTCTGGAAGGGGCAGGAGGAACAGGGCCAGGCTGGTGTCAGGGGTGTGGGGACGGGACTGCTGGCGGGCCTCACTGCCCCTGCCCCTTTGTCTGGGTTCGCCTGGCTGCACTGTGGAGGCTGCGGCTTCTGCTGACTTGGCCACTATGGCTCAGGCCAGGGCTGAGCTTGGGTTTGAGTCCTGACTCCCCGCCACAGCTGGGAGCCTCAGCAAGACCTGTGGGGCAGCCCTTGAGCCATGGTCAGTGCGGTGTGGCCATTAGTTTTGGTATGGTGTGCTGACCTCACAGGGAAAAGTTAACCTAGAGGCCATCCTGCAGCTGCCTCAGCCTCCTCAGACCTCCAGACCTCACCCCCTGGAGTGGGACTTCCCAGTGGCCCAGAGCTGGGATCTGGGAAACAGGGCCTGGGCAGCTAGGGGCAGAGAGGACAGCGGCTCTAGCCAAGTGGATGGGTCCAGCCCAACTCAGGCCCTGGCAGGCTGGCTGGCTCTGGGGGATCATTTCTGGGCCTGGGTTCCCTGTGTGGAGTGGGCGGGACAGTGCCCCCGGGAGGGTCAGGGGCCAGGCACCCAGGCCCGGGGGCCTGCGGTGAGCACAGAGGGGCCCGGGGAAAGGGCAGCACCGGCGACTCCAGGCACCTGGGCTTCGTAGCTCCTGGGCACCCTGGTGGAGGCCTGTCGCTTCCCCACAGGCTCCCTGCGCCTGGCGCGGGCCTCTGCTCACAAGCAGGCGGAGGGCTGCACACCGGCCGCTGTCGGGCAGCAAGGTCATCTGAGCCACTGGGTCTTGGGGGCCGGAGCAGCCCTGGCTGGGGCACAGACCCAGCGAGCAGGCGGGAGCCCGTGCGCAGGAAGGGCGTGCCCCAGCCAGGCCTCTGCTGGGGCTCCCGCAGCCCGGGCGCAGGGCTGAGGATGGTGACACCACCCTGCGGCTCGGGATTGCTGGGTGCCACGCCCCCGTGGGCGGGTCTACCCCATCCCCTCTGACCTGCCCCCACCCCAGTGAGGCAAGAAAGGGGGCTCAGAGAGGCCATGGGACTCAGCCTGCCCCATGGGATCCTGCCATGTCCAGGGATCCTGCCCCAAGGTTAGCTCTCGGCCCACCTTCAGCCCCAGCCCTGACCACTGCTCCATCCGACCTGCACCCCTGTCCCCTCCAGACTCTAGGCTGGGGATCCGCAGAGAAACACTTCTCTCCAGAGTCCCTTCCTCTGGGGACTGCTTTTTGCGCCCCGCAAGCCCTCTCCTCGCGGGGACTGGTGCAGCGGGAGGTCCCAAGCACGAGCGTGCTGCCAGAGCGTCCCGTGGGCCGTGTTCTATGAGCACCGACCCAGACGGCCGAGGAGCTGAGGGCAGCCTTTCCAGGAAGCGGAGCCTGAGTTGGCCCCCAGAAGGTCCCCAGTGGAGGCCGAGCAGGAGGGACCAGGCGTTCTCTGCCGCCCACTTGGCCACCCGCCCCTCCCCCCGCCACCCGCTGGGCGAGGCCTTGGCCCCAGGCCGTGATGCCAGGCCAGGCTCCTCTCTCCTCACCATTTCTCTCGGGTGAGGGTCTGTGCCAGGGGCAGCCCCCAGAGCAGGGCCACAAGGGCTCACAGGCCGCTGCCCGGTGCCCCTGGGTGCCAGCCGGGTGTGAGGACATCACCTCATTGCCTCTGGCCCCCCAGCTGCCGGCGGGGAAGTGCCCATCCCTCCCCATGGACCAGGGAGCTGAGGCTGGAGGCAGGGCACACAGCAGGGACATCAGACTCGTGTCCCATCCGCTGCACCGCGGGACCTGGGAGGCCGGCCGCACACGTCCTGCCTCCCACAGCCTCAGTCTGCCTCCGGTTTAAATGCCACGGGGGCCACCTCTTCACAGGTCCTTGAGCCTTACAGGAGGTATTTTGGAGACAACGGGCTGTGAAATCCTGGAGAGTTCTTGGCACCCATCTACTCACTGTGACCTTGGGCAGGGCACTTGGCCTCTCTGTGCCCGGCTCCCTGTAGAATGGGCTCTTAGCATCAACCTCGCAGGGTCTTCATGAGGACAAAGCGGGTCACAGGGAGGCTGTGCAAGTCTCCGAAGTGTGTGGACAGCCCCAGCCTGCCCACCCTCCTCTTCTGCCCAAAGGATGACCTTAAAGTGCCAGTGGTCATGGGCACCAGCGGGCACCACGTGTCCCAGCTTCAGCACCTGGAACAACACGGGTGCAGGCGGGAAATATTCGTCAAGTGACATAGGTGGCGATTTTCTGTGACGTGGCACTTGGGCTCCCAGCACCGCAGCCTCCTGGTCAGCTTGTCTGCTGGCGGCACCGCTGTTACACAGAAGCCATGTCCAGGACCCCGTGCAGGCAGCTCTGGGCTCCTCCTCCCCGCACCGGCCAGGGTTTCTCTATGTCCCGTTCTCAAGGCTCAGGTGCAGCCACCTCCATGGAAGGGCTCTGGGAACTCCAAACAGCAGTGTCCCCAGTGTCCCGGGCCTGTGGCCCAGGGCCAGCCTGGCATTTGAGGCACTTGGCCCAGGCCCCACCCATCGTCTGCTGGCCAAGGACGACCTGGTCGGGGAGGCCGGTGAGGACGGCCTGCTCCCCTTGGGGCCGCAGCCAGGCGTCATGTTGATGAGTCCTCACAGCTGCGGCCACACGTGTCCTCGGCCATCAGCCTGGGACAGGCGGGCGCGGGGGAGGGGAGGGCTCCAGGCGGGAGGGAGGCCAGAGGCTGCAGCTGAGGGACAGCAGGTGCCAGGCTGCCTGGGTGGCCGCTGTTCACCGGCTGCTCCCCCGCCACCGCCCCCTGGGACCCAGACAGCTGTGGGGCTCTGGGGACGACCTCAGCGTCTCTGCAGAGGGGTGAGTGGTAAGGTGAGGTCTGCGTGGCCTTGGGCACTTGGTGGTGGTGATGTCATTCAAGTCACCGCACACAGAGGCAGGGGGCCCAGGCCCCCACGTGCATCTGTGTCCCTAGTGCCTGGCAGTGGAGACCGGGCGGCTGTGCCAAGGGGTGACAGTCACAAGGACGATGCAGCAGCGGGGCCCCCAGCCGGTTCACCCCGTCTCTGGCCTGCAGGAGACCCCGAGGTGTTAGCAGGAGGTGTGTGGGAGGAGAGGACGTCCACCCTGCTGGCCTGGAGAGCCAGGCCACTGAAGCCTGTGCTGCAGCTCCAAGTCCCTCCCATCGGCCCTGCACTGCTGGCCTTGGTGAGGCACAGGGAGCTCGAGGCTCATGCCCAGACGCCCAGACGCCCAGACACACTTGGCCTGGCCTCCTTGGCCCCAGTGCCAGGTGCTGTCCCTTTAGCGTCCTGCTCTGGGCACATCAGAGGGTCAGGGCCACCTAGCCCTTGGTCCACCCTGACCTTCGTCTTCTTTCTGCCCTCTCCCCACCACTACCCTGAGCAGAGCTTGTCAGACCTCAGGGAGTGTCACGTCCATGGGGACCAGTCACACACAGGCTGACCAATCAAGTCCAGGCACTGCGGCCCCTGGCCTGTGCCATGACACACTTCAGGGCCAGGGCATCCTGGGATCAGTGCGTCCTCCCTCGGGATGGTCCTAAGGGTCACCCAGGGAGGAGACGTTCCTGCCACCCGAAGACCCCTCCCCACGCTCCGTGGCCAGGCCCAGCGGGACCTTCCAGCCTCTGACAGCTGGGAGGACCAGCGGCCTCGCTGGGCTTGCTGGGAATGCAGATTCCCAGGCCATGGCCACAGATGGGGAGGCCGGCAGCTGTCTGGACACAGCTGTAGGGGATGCAGGTGGCGGCCAAGCTTGGACCTGCCCTGGGGGGTCCAAGCCGACTCCTTGGTCTGCAGAAGATGCGGCTGGGGGGACGTGCAGCAGGACCGCAGCCTGTGTGGCTGGCCTCACCCTCTGGCACAGCTCTGCCCCCAGTGTCCAGGGTGGACCTCGGCCTCCTGTGAGGGCAACTGAGCTCCGTGCAGTGAGCGGAGCCAGGAGCCAGGGGCCCGGGTGCTCAGCCCCCACTCAGCTGCGTGGGCCTTGATGGGGCCTCTGCCCAGCCTGACGCCACGTCTCTCTTCTTCCCCATCACGGCCCAGCGGACAGGAAGGAGAAGGCCGCAGCAATGCCCGACTCCCCGGCGGAGGTGAAGACCCAGCCTCGGTCCACACCCCCCAGCATGCCGCCCCCGCCACCTGCCGCATCGCAGGGCGCCACGCGGCCCCCCTCCTGCACGCCCCACCCATGTGAGTAGCCCCAGCCCCTCTCCCACAGCCAAGGAGGGTGCGGGAGGCAGAGGTGTTGGACATTCTGCGTTGGGCCCTGAACACACAGCCCCATGGTGGGGCCCTTGAGGTCCACGACTGGGCACCTAAGCTTTGGAGGCTCCAGTCCCACCTGTGTGACTTTGGGCAGGTTAATTGACCTCTCTGGCCTGGTTCCTACCTATAGAGCAGGGCACCACACGTCCTGCCTCAGGCCTTGAGGGTAGAGTGGGCTGGCAGGCACTCGGCACAACAGTGGCCAAGTGAGAGCTTCCTGCCACACCCGAGACTCATCATGCCCTCCCCATGCCCAGGACAGACACCCCAGTACCCCGAGCTCAGAGGAGGACAAGGATGTCCCCAGGGTCACACAGCAGGCTGCCTGGACACCAGCCCCACACAAGGTGTGAGCGGAGGCCAAGAGCAGGAGTCAGAGGGCCTGCGCTGGCCGGCGCAGAGCAGACTGAGCAGGACCAGAGCTGACGGCCCAAGCTCCAGCTGTGTCTGGCAGCCCGGGCGGAGGTCTTGAGCACACGGCCACTCTGGGCAGCTCTGGGGCCCTGGTGCAGCAGCCAGGGCTCTGCTCCAAAGCCACTGCAGCCCCTTTCAGGAGTTGAGACTCCAAGACGCTGGGGTCCTGCGCAGGTAGAAGGAGGGAGACCTCAGGCTTGGACCCGCATGGGGGGCAGCATCCCCTACCCCCAAGACCAGAGGCTCAGGACTGTTTCTGTGGGTAAAGAGCACCCACATGCCGCCCTCCCTGGCATTGAGAGGCAGGAGGGCATCCTGGGAGATCCCCAGCTCCAGACCAGTGAGCCCCCCCGGAGGGGCCTCAGCCTGGTCCTCCCTGCTCCGAACCCCACCAGGCCCTCCAGGAGGAGCCCAGTTCCTCGGCTGGCGACCCCTGGCCCCTACCAGGCCGAGAAGCGAGAGCTTCCTCCTCAGTCCCCTTCCTGTGCCCAGGGTCTGAGCCCGGGACTGGCCTTGCCCCTTCCTCCCTGGACCTGCACTCTGGGCTGGTCATGGCTTCATGGTGGAGGGCCTTGGGCAAAGGACTTGGCCCCTGAGGTGCAGGGTGTGGGCTCTGGGCCAGTCTGGCTTGCTGGTGAATGGAGGGATGGCCTGCTGCCAGGTGTGCCTCTTGGGGACATCTGGGATTTGCCAGGGCATGGTGGGGGCGTCACGGCCCAACACTTCCCCCTTCCCCTGCCTTCAGGGTCCATGTGTGATGGAGATGGGGCGGGGATCACCCTCCCTCTTCCGGAACAGTCCACCACTGGGCTGTTGGTCTTTGTCCACTAAAGGGCTTCCAAGCTCGTTAGAGGCTAGAGAACACAGCCACCCTGGGGACAGGAGTTGGCTTGGGTGGCCCCTAGGCCACAGGCTGTGGTGCACCAGGGAGGCATTGGCCCTGAGTGGAAGGGTGGAGTGGCCAGCGGCAGTGCTGTCCGGCCAGAGGCCCTGCCTCCCCCACCCGTCTCCCTGGGACCAGAAGGCCCTGTCCGAAAGCACTGGCCTGCAGGCAGGTGTCCCTGACGCGTCCATGCTCGGGATCTCTGAGACCCTCAGATTGCTTTCAGAGGCCTGTGAATAGACATGAGGTGCGTGGGGCACGGTGTCCCTGCCCTGCCTGCCCCAGGGCCCCACCTCCACCCCAGCCGACCCAGACTCCCACTGCCTTCTCAGCAGCACTCACCCCGGGGCTTGGTGGCAGCATCCCTCCAGGGCTTGGCAGGCTGAGGCCTGCTCTGAGGTGGCTCAGATCTGTCCCCAGCCCATGTGACTCTCTGACAGCAGGCAGTCGGCCACGCCCACGCACCTGGCTGGCCAGCCCTGGCGAGGCCTCTGCAGCTGGCTAGTTTCAAGAGCCACAAGACTGACCTTGGGCTGCACCTTGAGGGCTGCGGCTTTCCTGGCCCAGTGGCCACCCTAAGCACAAGTTGGCCTTGGAGTCGGAGGCACAGTGTGGCTGGGAGGGTGCAGGCCGGAGGCCCAGGAAGGCTGAAGGACCAGGCCACGCCTCCCAGGGCTGGAGGCCCTGAGTGGGCCCCGGCTCCACCTGCCCTGGCACCCTGGCAGGGCTCCTGCCATCTCCCTGAAGGCCTGCCCGCTGGGTGCCCAGCCTGGGGTCCGTCTCCCAGACTCCCTCCCTGAATCTGTCACTAATGACACTCTCCTCAGTCCCAGGTCCCTCGAGGACAGCACAGAGCAGTGTCATCAGGCTCCTTTGGGAAAAAGGGGTTTTAAGAGTGAGGGTCCTGCCAGTGTGGCCTTAGAGGCCACCCAGCCAACCCGGTGTTCTGCGGAGGACACTGAGGCAGGGTGCACACCAGCTTGGCGATGACGGAGCCCAGTCCCCACACCGCTGCCCGCAGGCGGGGCCCGGCTGAGCGCCCCTCCTGACTGCGTGTTCTTCTTATTCTGCTTACAGATGGAGAGGACGGACCTGCGACGTCACTGCCCCACGGCCGTTTTCATGGCTGCTTAAAGTGGTCTATGGTCTGCCTCTGTAAGTAGAATAACAAAAACCGCGGGCCTCTAGGAGGCCTTCGCCCCGCATCTAAGCCGCCCCAGGGGAGGCCCCTTGGGCCACCCCGCTGCATCCTTAGAGTGAAGAGGGCCTCATTGTCACGGTCACTGCCATTCAGGAGCTATGGCGCCCGAAGCAGGGCACAGCCACCCTGGGCCTCTTGCCCCGACAGCAGAGTGGCGCTGGGCCGTGCAGAGTGACCTGTGTCCATGGCGAGTCAGGCTCAGCCTCCAGCTGCTGCCCTGCCTGCATGGCTGCCTCGGGCAGGGAGGGCCGCTGTGCCCAGCTCCCGACCTGTGGCTGAGGGCCTGGAGAGCCGCACCCCACGCATGGCGGTCACCCATGGATGACTCCACCAAGTGCTGGCCACATGCCTCCCGGTGCTGGGACCCAGAGTGCTTCCCCACATGCGCAGGGTGCTTCAGTCCTCTGCGGGTGTGCCTGGCACCTGGGCCGAGAGGAAGATGGGGCCGTGCTGCATCGTGGCCGTGGTCCTGGTCCAGCTGGCACTGTGCTGTCGTGGCCTGAGCTCTACTGTGGACGAAGATGGCGCTCCAGCTGCAGGGAGCTGCCGGAGCCCCGCAGGGCAGCAGGAGGGGCCGTTGGTGGGGCTCCTCCGTCCCAGCCTGACCCTGCTGCAGCCACGAGGCGGCAGGAGCCGGGAGGTGCCAGCCTGTGCCCCCAGACCTCAGCGGGGACACGTGTGCGGTCTAACTTAGTAACACACCTGTCGCGGGAACGAAAGCACTTGTGCTGGGCTATTTTCGGCGTCTCTTTAGCAAGCTGCTGAGACTGCCCCACAGCCGCGGGAGGGAGGACGGACGGACAGGCGAGGCGAGCAGGCCACAGGGACCCAGGCGCCCAGGCAAGGCTGGTAAGCAGGCCTCAGGGCGGACAGGCCAGGCCAGGGCTGCAGGCGGGGCCAGTGGCTTGGACAGCGAGCAGTGTGTCTTGGAAGTCGCCGGAAGCCCAGAGACCTGGCGCCCATACACTCAGCCTCAAGAAGCGAGCCTGCTGCGATGCGAGGTCCGTGGTGACAGTGTTCCCTGCCTAGTTGGGGTGGCAGGAAGTGGCTGTCCTCAGTCTTGAGCAGGCTGTGTGTGTTGGACTCTGCCGGGGGTTGGGCGCACCTGCTGGGAGGGGAACCCGTGCACGGCGGGTCCCTGGATGAGGCCTGGGAAGGCAGGGCCCGGGGCTCTGAGAGCTGCATCTGGTGGCCACCAACCATTTGGAGCAAGAGGGAGGCTCCAGCACATGGACCCTTGCTGACCAGTGCCATGTGGTGCTGCTGCAGAGCTGGCCAGTCGATTCTGAGCCTGGAGGGACTCTAAGGTCCCTGAGCCAGCCTTTCCACCTGCACACACCAGCTCAGGTGGAGGGGTCAGCTTCTCAGAGCTGTGCTGAGAAGGGTCCAGAGCCCCAGCAGCAGCGTGCCGGGTGGGCCCCGGGTGAGGAGAGCAGGCGCACGCACATCCTGTCCCCTGCCAGCAAGCGGTCTCCAAGGCCCTGCTGCGTGGAGCACAGTGGTCAGCAAGCAGCCCTCTCAACCCCAACAGAGCCAGCGGGCAGGGAAGGGCACGGCCACGGCTGCGGGGCCACCTGAGCTCTGCTCTGCGGTCCCTGGGAGAACCCTGGGGCCACTCGCTGGAGGCCACTGCAGGCGAAGGAAGGCTAGGCCCAGGGCCCACCCGCACATACCCAGACTGCTCCTGACCAGGGCAGCCCCAGCCTTCCGGGCAGGCTCATCCTCATGACACGGGGCCTCCGAGGTCCTCTGTGTCTCCCATCCAGCAGCCCCTGCAGCAGGGATGCCAGGCCTGGGGATGAGGGACGGCAGAGCAAGGGCTAGGACCCGGGGTCAGCCACTCTGACTCTGCCCTTGCCGTGGGAGCGTCCCTGGCTGAGGGCCCCTCCCACCTCGTGCCCACCCAGCCCCTGGAAGGTGGTGCCTGCATGGGCTGGGAGGCAGTATGGGTGCCCTCATGTGGATGGGCACATGCCGTGCGAGATGCACCAGCCACTTGGCCCAGGGGGTCCTCTGCCGCGGGCCCGGGCGGTGTCTGGGCAAGGCTCAGCCAGTCTCAGCAGAAGAGGCCTGTGTGTGGGCCCGTTCCAGAGCCCACGGAACAGGCCGCAGCCCCAGCACGGCCACTGTGGGGTTGAGTCTGGGCACGGCAAGGGTGGGCAGAGAGGGGACTGGGTCCTGCAAGCCACAGCTGCAGGGGAACTGAGGCCCAGGAAGGCCCAGGCAGGCCCCGCCTTGTAGCCGACAAATGGTAGAGGTCGGCAGAGGTCAGCAGGGCCCTGGTCAGGACGGGCAGGGCAGGTGCATCTTCTAGGGGGATACACTGAGGCCCCCACGTCCACACAGCAGACCCAAGTGTCCAGGTGCCTCAGCAGAAGCCCCTGCCCCAGCTGAGCCTGGGGTCCCTGTCCTGAGAGGGCTTCCTGCTCGCTGTCCACACACCCAGCCCTAGCAGGCCTTGGCACAGGTGGCAGGAGATGGCCGAGCCTCAGGGGAATTTGGCCTGAGGAGCAGGTGGCCCTGAGCAGCCTCAGCCCAGCACAGCCCGAACACAGGCTTTCTGCAGCCCAGCCACGTGCGGGGGTCCTGGGCCTGGGTGCAGCAGGGGTGTGGTGTGTGCGTGCCTGGGTGCGTGTGACCTCAACCTGGTGGCCACAGCCCCAGCTCCCAAGCCCAGGGCACAGGGCATGAGCCTGCAGGTCTGGTGCTGCCCCAGCCTCCTGGCCACAGCTCCACCTGTGCCTGCACCACTGGAGGCTAGGGGCATGACCAGTTCCCAGGGTCATCAGCGTCCAGGGTCAGCAGCAGCCCCCGGTGTCATCAGAGCCCTAAGACATCGGCTGGATGGCAAGGCCAGACAGGCAGGCTTGTCTCAGCGGCCAGCAGTGCCGGCCCTGCCCCAGGAGCCTCTGTGTGACCGGCCTGGGGCCTGTGTGCACGTCCTCTGTGGGCCAGCTGTCTGGGCCTGGGGTGAAGTGGGGCGATGGCCTTGTTCAGGCGGGGCACTTGGGAAGCACGTGTGGGGACCCCTCTGGGGCTGTGGCGAGCCCGTCTCCCTCCTGCCCCCACAGTGATGAACGGCAGCAGCCACCCGCCCACGGCCGCCCATGGCACCCCGTCCACGCCCAACGGCTTCAGCAATGGCCCGGCCGCCTCGTCCACAGCCTCCCTGTCCACGCAGCACCTGCCACCCGCCTGCGGGGCGCGGCAGCTCAGCAAGCTGAAGCGCTTCCTGGCCACCCTGCAGCAGTTTGGCAGTGACATCTCCCCAGAGATTGGGGACCGTGTGCGCACGCTGGTGCTGGGGCTGGTGGTGAGTGCCCAGGGCCGGGGGGTGGTGACCTCCTGGGCGCTGCCCCTCCATGGGCATGGTGGCCGCCGCTCGGGGCGGCTGTGCTCAGTGGGGTGGCTCCCCACAGAACTCGACGCTGACCATCGAGGAGTTCCACGCCAAGCTCCAGGAGGCCACCAACTTCCCCCTGCGGCCCTTCGTCATCCCCTTCCTGAAGGTGAGGCACACCCAGCACTTGCCACTGGGGGCCCCAAGAGGCCCAGACTGGCCCTGCCAGCCTCCAGCCAGGCCTCATTCTCAGCAGCCCTGGGGGGACCAAACCCAGTACTCAGAAACAGAGCGCCCACTTGAGCTATGTCCTCACTGGCCAAAGGCCCTGATTCTCCCGCACACACTGTGAGCACCTGCTCTGTGCCAGGTGCTGAGAGGCCCCGGGACAGTGTGAGCAAGCCAGCAGTCCCCAGCACAGCACCCGCGGGGGCACCGCCAGCCGTGGCTAGGAACCTGGAGATGCGCAGCACGGTGCCCAGCTGCGCGAGGCAGCACAGGCCCCGCACTGCCCCCCATGAGGGAGCCTCGGTTTCCCCTCTGCACACAGGGCTCTTGGTGCTCGGTGCTGTGACGCCCGGCCGGGCCAGGGGCCTGCCCTCCTCGTGCCTCACCCCAGGCCCCGCCTACCAGTTGTCCAGGACACAAAGTGCACCCATCTCACAGGGAGCTTCCGAGGGAGGCCAGAGCCTCCAGGGCCTGCTGACCAGGCGCAGCCAGAGCCCTGACCCGTGGCCCCCTGGGGCGCAGCCCTTGTCCCCCTTCCTTGTGGCCCCAGCAGCACTCGTCTCAGAGCTTGGCTGGGGAGCCTGGCCTGCTGAGGCTGGACACAGCCCAGCTGCCCCCCAGGTTGGGGTCCTGTCTGAGGCTGGGCCGTGAGCAGCTGCAGCCCCTTGCTGACCTCTCATGGCCCCACAGGCCTGCCCAGTGGTGCTCATGCCACCCTGGGAGCACCCATCTGGGAAAGGCCACTGCCAGCTGGGCACTGCAGGGGCCTGCCTGGAGCCACTGGCTTCCTTTGGGTGATGGGAAGGACCAAGCAGATTGATTAGGGCTTGCAGGAAACTGTCACATGGGGGTTCTGCAGCTCTGGTCTGCTGTTGAGGCAGGAGCCAGAGAGGTTAAATGATCTACCTAAGGCCACACAGCCCCTCAGTGGCTAAGCCAGGGGGCCCATCCTCACAGCCCACCCTCAGGCGGGCTTTCTAGGAGAGCCGCAGAGACATGGTAAGGTGCATCTGCTTTCTGAAATGCTCATGGCCCTTCGCCTGAGCTGTGTCTGAGGAGCATGGTTTGGACCTCCCTGCAGCATTAGGACTCCTGTTCAGATGGTGGAGCTGGGGCCCAGGGTGTTCTGTGACCAGCCTCAGAGTGACGCCTTCCCATGCCCTGAGCTCCTGGGGACAGGAGAGGGACACTGCCCCCCTCCCTGGGCTGGGCCAGCAGTAGCCTTGTCCCCCAGCCCAGAGCTGCTGTGCATCTGACCCTCTGACCTCTCCTGGACCTACCCCTGTGTGGCCGGACAGGAGCTTTCCAGAGGGCGGGGACCTGAACACCCACCCAGGCTACCCCAAGGCAGCTGCCGGCTGGCTCCAGCTGGCCCACACCCCAGATGTTTCCACCACCCTAACAGTGACCAGCCGGTGCTCCTGCCTCTCGCACCCTGCATGCCAGCCAGCGGGGAGCCCTGGGGAAGAGGGCAGCAAGAGAGGGGGACATTGGGCTTCTCGGCCCTCTCGGATGGACCTGGGTCCCAGCTTGTACTTCTGACGGGCTCGGCAGATGGTCCTGACCCATTCAGCTATCCAAATAGAAGACCAGGCTTGGCAGCGAGCACTGCTGGACAGAGGTGCATCTGCTGCTGGGCGGACACGGACGCTTGCGGGGCAGGAGGCGGAGGTGGAGAAGGACCGCTCGGCGGCACATGGGAAAGTGGGATCTGCGTTTATTCACAAACACTCAGAATGGCCGGCTCTCCCAATGTCCATCCTGTGGGCCCAGCCTGTTTGCCCTACCCCTGGTGGCTCGGGGAGCCTGGGAAACACTGGAGGAGGCTGGCCATGGCCCAGCAGCCCCCAGAGGCCAGAGCCTGAGGTGCACAGTGGCTGGCAAAGGATGTCAGGCGGCTCTGCCTCAAGCCTCGCGTCCCTGCTATGGTGGCCTCATTGCAAGTGCAGAGCCCAGGCACAGCGTCCCTGATGGCAGGGGATCACCATGTGCCCAGAGCCACAGGGTGTGCAGGAAGCACCTGGTTTGGTTCAGGCTGAGGCTGGAAAGCTGGGAAGGGGGCCCAAGCGGGGGCCCTGGGCACGGCACACCGGGTTCTACGCCCAGCCCGTTTGCACTTGCTGGTGATGGTGTGGCGCCTGCTCAGATGGGGCGCAGGTGGGACAGCAGAGACGATTCTCCACTCCCTCCGTCTCCAGGCGTCCCCAGGGAGGGAGGTGATGTGAGGAAGCCTTGCTGGGGCGCCCCATCACCGTGCCTGCGGTCCTCACTCCCTCCCTGGGCCCTGGGAGGAAGCGACCAGCAGGGAGGCCATGCTCTGCACCCCGCAGCCCCGCCAAGCCGCTCCCACCCCACAGGCAAACCTGCCTCTGCTGCAGCGCGAGCTCCTGCACTGCGCCCGCCTGGCCAAGCAGACGCCTGCCCAGTACCTGGCCCAGCACGAGCAGCTCCTGCTGGACACCAGTGCCCCCTCGCCTGTGGACTCCCCTGAGCTCCTGCTGGAGGTCAACGAGAATGGCAAGAGGACACCCGACAGGTATCACAGGCTCCGCGCTGGGAGGGAGGCCTTCCTACCTTGGGCTGCACAGCTTAGCCAGCAGCCTGCCCGACCGGGCTGGACCCAGATGCCCCTGGGAGCCCCAAGAGGACATTTGTCCCCAGAAATTGCCTGGCACCTTCCCTTGGTGCTAAATGAAGAGCCCAAGGGGACCAGAATCCAGGCCCCCAGAGGTCCTTGTGCTTCTACCCTCACTGGGGGGCTGGCTGGTCACAGGGGCCTTCCTGTCTCTCCTCAGTCCCCTGACAGGGGAGTGGTCTTCTCATTTGGGGGCCCAGGACCCCTCCCCAGGGAGCCCACCCACCAGGGGAGAGGTATAGGCTGGCAGGAGCCCAAAGGAGGGCAGAGGGTGGTTCTGGGCCAGCCAAGGCAGGGTCTCACCGTCACCCCTGCACCTCCTTTCTCTCTGACCCCCCACCCATGTCTCTTTGCACTGACGGGACCTCCCCACTTGGCCATGGCCCATGACCACTGCCCTCCACCTGCTCTTTGGGCCAGGACCAAAGAAAACGGGTCAGACCGTGACTCCCTGCACCCTGACCACCTCAGCAAACGGCCATGCACCCTGAGCCCCGCCCAGCGCTACAGCCCCAGCAACGGGCTGCCCCACCCCACCCCACCCCCGCCCCAGCACTTCCGCCTGGAGGACATGGCCATGGCCCACCACTTCCGCGACTCCTACCGCCACCCCGACACCCGGGAGCTGCGGGAGCGCCATCGGCAGCCAGGTGAGCGGTGTGCTGGGGCTGGTCGTGTGCTCGTGCAGGCGTGTGTGCCCAAGTGCAAGCCTGCACCCACCATCGCCTGCAGCTGGCACACCTGGCTGGCCAGGGAGGCAGTGGGTTGGGGAGCTGGGGCTGGCACACCCTTGGGAGCTGAGGGTCTTGAAGGGCGGCATGCGCCCTGGAGTCGCAGGAGGGCGCCACGCACCTGTGGGGGCTCCACTGTGGCGGCAAGGTCACCATCCTGAGGGCCTGGCACCCGCCACTCCCCCAGGCTGGGCAGCCTCTGACCAGGAGCTGCCCGGTTCTCATCCCCACCAGCAATCCCCACAGCATACCCAAGGGCAGGTCACACAGCCTCTCTGGGCCTCAGTTTGTCCTGTCACCTGGGGGCATTACCACAGCCCCAGGCCGCGTGTGCTGCGAGGCCTAGCCGAGGCTGGTACCATGACAGCAGCTGGTGTGGACCACGCCCGGCTGAGCTGGCATCCTCTCCTGCACACCCACACCACAGATAGGGAGACTGAGGCCCCGAGAGCACAGGTGACACGGCCGAGGTCTTGTGGGCACATCTGCCTGGCTTGCTCTCCTCTGTGCTGGGACCAAGAGGATGGGCCCCGTCCCCACCCCCCACAGTCCCTGTGTGCTGATAAAGGAGCCCAGAAGCAGCCGGCCCTGGGGTGCCTAGGGTGCTGAGGGTCCCAGAGCAGGGTCAGGAGGGCCCTCCTGTACAAGGCTGACTCCCACCCCCATGCTGGAGGCATGTGGGGCCTGGGCCCAGGCAGCAGGTGACATTCCTGGCTCACTGTGGCAGGCCAGGCAGGTGCTGCTTCCCTCCCACTTCTGCTAATGCAAAAATAAGCGCCAGCTGTTGCAGAGATCTCAGCCACTATTTTGGTTGGGGCCTGGCACGGGCCCCAGCTCTGCGGGCAGCCAAAACACTGGCGGAGAGAAGCTCTGGCCACCACCTCCCAAGCTTCTGCAGTTTGAGGGAGGCATTTCAAGTCCAGTGACCTAGGAGATCTTTAGGGGTGAAGGGTGGCCCCAAAAGAGACCTCAGAAGCATAGATTGGTTCTGGGCCACCCAGCACAGATAGGGACACCATAGTGGGGGACTGGAGGCATTTGACATTTCAGAAAAACCACAGGAGGACCAGACGCTGGACATCCCCTGTGTCTTAGCAGCTGAGTACCTGTCTCTTGTCGTCGCTGCCCTGGAACCTCACTGGCCAGGCCTGAAGGCTCACTGCAGCTGGCCAACCTCGGGCCACACCCACTTCCACCACTCCCTGTCCTGTATCTGGGCCCACATGGCCCCTTCACCAGCCTCCGTGGATGACTGACTAAACAAGGTCCAGGGGCTGTGGCATGCGGCATGCAGCCCTGCGCCACCCAGCAGGCTATAGGACGCCCAGCTTAGCAGCGGGCTCTTCCTCCCAGCCTGCCTGCCAGGCATACGTCTCTGAAAGTCGGCTCGCAGTCCCAGGAGGTAGGCAGAGAGGCACACTGAGGCATGGGCAGCCAGACGAGGGCCCAGGTCCCATGGGGCAGGGGCTTCTCGGCTCTGGTTGTCGACCCCACTGTCTGCTGCAGAGCTGGCTGAGACATTTGGGCCAGCTCATTCATGCTCCAGCAGATAAGCCTGAGCACCCAGGCCAGGGCTCAGCACTGGGGAAACATCGTTCTGCCCCATGAAGCTGACCCAGCCTGCAGGGAGGACCTACAGTGGACAGAGAAACACCTGTACCTAATAAGCAACAAGGCACTTGGGCCCAGGAATTCTGAGTATTTGGGACTACTGCAGAGGGCCTGTGGCCTGGGCTTTGAGGAATGCATAGGAGTACATCTGTTTGGGAGCAATCATAAGCCTACACTGAGGACGGCCAGCCACAGCAGGCCTGAGCTGCTGAGTGGCTACAAGACCTTGGCAGTGAGATCTGGAGAAGTTGTGGGCCCCAGGGGAGCAGAAAGGAGGAGAGGGGCTGGATTTAGAGGCCAGGAGGCAGAGAAGGGATGGCCACAGCTGAGCCAGAGATGGGAACAGACTTGTCTCCCCCTCCCGAGTGTTATGGTGTCTCCTCCCCAGCCAGAGGCAATGGCTGAAGGATCAGGGTCCAGGGCTCCTGGTTCCACGTGGGCACAACTCACGGGAGGGACCAAGAGCAGGGTCAGCTGGGGGAGAATCGGTGGGCCTGGGAGCAGGGTGGTGTTTAGGTGGCATGGGCGGGGCCTGGGAGTGAGGCGGAGCTTGGGGAGGGCGGGGCTGGGAGCAGGGTGTGGCCTGCAGCTGCACTTGG
>PVHX01006609.1:0-31499 GCA_004024805.1 Geosciurus inauris | reverse complement strand
GGGTTAAAGGGTGGGTGGGGCCTGGGAGTGAGGCGGGGTTTGGGTGGGTGGGGTTAGGTGGGGGCCGGGCTGGGGGCAGGGTGTGGCCTGCAGCCGGGCTTGGTTAGAGGGTGTGGCTTGGTGGGCGGGGCCTGAGCCTGCACCCTCCCATCCGCAGGGCCACTGGGGTCGCGGCAGGAGGAAGTGGTTGACCACAGGCTCACAGAGCGCGAGTGGGCCGAGGAGTGGAAGCACCTCAACAACGTGAGTGCCCAGCCGGCGCTGCGGGGCAGCCATGCCTCCTGCCATCCCTGCCTGGCTGTGGGGCCTGTTGGGGGCAGCTGCGCTGAGCATAGGCTCCTCTGGCCACCTTTGCAAGCACCCCTGTTGGCCACAGGCGTCCAGGCACTGTTGGAGGAACAGGGAGGAGGACTCAGAGCGGCTGGGCAGGGAGCCTCCCCACACGCCTTCCAGCTCAGTGCTCCGCAGCTGCTGCCTGAGTCTTGCAGGACGTTTGGGGATAGTACTGTGGGGCCTCTTGGTGGTGGGAAGTGGCTGGGGGTTCAGGGCAGGTGGGTCACGTCCTGCTCAGGCCACCCATGGGCCCTTGGCTGTGTCCTCTCTGCCTGTGCCTCGCCTGCACCCTTCCTGAGAAGGAAAGGCAGTCCCAAGGCGAGCACCCTCAGAGGGCCACAGAGGAGAGGCTCAAGTCCCCACCCTCCATGCCAATCTGATGCCCACGAGTACCGAGGGCCCCAGCCTAGGGCCAGGTGCTAGCTCGTCCCGCCCAGCTGCCCGCTGCGTGGAGATGGGTTTCCACACCAGCCACCCCTGAAGGGCGGGACGTGTCTGGCGGTGCTCAGGCCTCCCAGGGGCTGAAGCCCGCCCTGTCCACCCAGCTCCTGAACTGCATCATGGACATGGTAGAGAAGACACGGCGGTCACTCACGGTGCTGCGCAGATGCCAGGAGGCGGACCGGGAGGAGCTCAACCACTGGATCCGGCGCTTCAGTGACACGGAGGACGTGAAAAAAGGACCCACGCCTGCTGCCGCCCACACCCTCAGCAGCTCCACCAGCCCCGAGGGCTCTCAGCTGGGTGTGCACTGGGGGGCGACAGGGGACAGGCAGCATGAGACAGGCTCCCTGGAGAGGAGGCGCCTTCTCCACTTTGCACAAAGACACCACCTGTTCTATAGGGAGACTGGGACACTCCCGGTGACTCTGTTCTCAGTGAGGAATGCCAAACCAAGAGAGGCCCAGGATGTGCCCAGCTCCCAGCTGGCACCGGGTCCATCTGCTCCAGAGCATCCCTTCCTGCCCCACCTCATCCGATGCAGGGTCTCCACTCTTGGGCACCTGGGGACCCCTCACCAGGGAAGGCACTGTGAGGGAGGAGCTGACTTCAGGCCCCTCTTCTCTTTCAGATGTCCACCGGGAGTTCACACCTCGGACCCTCTCTGGCTACATGCCAGAGGAGATCTGGAGGAGAGCCGGTGAGTGTAGATGCAGACAGACCCCAGAACAGCTGTGGGAGCCCCTCACAGGCCCGGCAGTGAGCAGCGCCCACAAGCTCCTAGGGTCTCTGCTGGGCTTCACCAGCAAAGCTCAGGGCCCTTGCATGTCCTGCCATACACACGTTCAGACACTGGGCAGTTCACACTCAGAGCTAGGGTCCACGCAGACTGCTGGGTGTCGAGTTGAGCAGCGGAGGCTGTGGGAACATCACTGGCACGAGGGAGCCGACCAGCAGGGGCTGAGGGTGGCAGAAGAGACCTGTGCCTGCTCAGGCAGCAGTGGCTCAGAGGAGATGGACGCAGCAGGGTTCAGGGTGAAGTGTAAGGAAAAAGGGACCCTCAGGATCTTGAAAGTGGAGAGGATGTAGGGCCCCGCCTGAAGTGGGAGACAAGGACAGCCCTGCGGGCAGGAGGCTGGGCTCTGCACTGGCTTGGCCTCGTCGCCTCATCTGCCCACATGGTGGGCCTGGTGAGCCCTTGCTGACGGCCACGTGGAGCTGTGTGGTGACGAGGTCCTGCTGTCACTCAGGTCAGGGTCTCAGGCCCACGAGCAGCTCAGTGACCCCCACGCAGAGGCCCAGATGGGAGGTCTGTAGGTGCCTTGCCACCTGAGGGGGAGCCCTGCCCTCCCACCCTGACTTGCTGACCCCCAGGGGTCCTCAGCAGCCTGCCTGACACCACAGTGAAGGACGGCAGGCCTCAGCCCCTGGGGTGGTGCAGCAGGGGGCTCGTGGAGGGCAGAGCATCACCACGGAGCTGATGGCACCGGTCAGTGGGCTCTGGACGTGGGCCCTCGGCCTCAGCCCTGCGCCCCAGCTCGCTGTAGGGCCAGGCCGTGGGTGTGGGGTTCCCACGGGGCCTGGGGTCTCTGCTGACGTGGTGGAGAGGGGCTGGGCCAGTGTGGCGTGTGGGTTCCTAGGATGGGCCTGGCCCTCACACACCAGGGTGAGGCCCTGCAGCCCCTCGGGCCCCCTGCCCAAACACGCGTGTCCAGGATGTGCCACCCGCACCCATGTTAGGTCACATGCCCGCACCTGTGTGTGTGGCTGGCCGACACACCTATGCACACAGCCCTTGCTCCAGCCATGCGGAGGAGGCCCAGGGGCCTCATGACCACCATCCTGGCCTCCGTGTCTTACAGAAGAGGCTGTGAACGAGGTCAAGCGGCAGGCCATGTCGGAGCTGCAGAAGGCCGTGTCGGACGCAGAGCGCAAAGCCCACGAGCTCATCACTACAGAGCGTGCCAAGATGGAGCACGCCCTGGCCGAGGCCAAGCGCCAGGCCTCCGAGGACGCCCTGACTGTGGTCAACCAGCAGGAGGACTCCAGTGAGGTAGGGCTGCCGGCCAGTCCTGTGCCTGGGCCACTGTGGTCCGAGGGTGAGACGGGGTGGACCAACGTGGGCCTGCGCCCACACAGCCTGTCCTGTGGCCCTCCCCATCATGCAGATAAAGAAACTGAGTCCAAGGGTAGGTGGCTGGCCAAGGCCCTGCGCGTGTGGGGCCATTATCTGACCCCAGGTTGCTGGCGCCAAAGCCCAGGTGCTTCTCTGACCTGTGAAAGCAGAAGGCTCGAGGAGACCTGTGGGCACCCAGGGGCTGTGTAAGCAAGAAGGCCAGGAGGGTCCTGTGTGCATGGACATCCATGCACAGGACACTGTCTGCTGCCCATTTCCTCCTTGCCCAAGAACTTGGTCAGCAGAAACATCAGGGAAAGGGACAGACCTCTCCAGGGAGGCCCTGGGGATGCCTTTTGGGAAGGGACAGGTCTCCAAATCTGCCTGGGCCTGTGCTGGCCAGCCCTGGGGGTCAGAGGGGACATGGTCCCGCCGCCTCCTTCCACAGATGCTTGGTGGTGCAGGAGCAGGTGAGGACAGAGGACGGAGCCCTCAGAGGTGGCATGGGGAGAGCCATGCGGCAGCGTGTAGCCTTCAGGGGCTCCTCACCGCAGTGGGCACAGCAGACCCGCAGGAGGGGAGTGAGCCGGCCATGCAGCCGCCTGGTAGAAGGCCAGTGTGGCTGGAGCCACGTGAGCCAGGCCGCAGGCCATGGTGTGGCCCCGAGGCCATGGAGGCTGAGGAGCAGAGTGGGCTTTAGCCTCCAGGCCGTTCCTGCCCGTCCACAGCAGGCCAGGGGACACCGTCAGGAACGGCCGCTCCCGCTCTGCCGCTGCCCTCCCCGGCCACAGCTTTGCTGTGAGCCTTCGCTCCGGCAGATGTGGCCAGCGGAGCCCTCTGGTGGCCGCAGGCCTGGCCACGCTGACTGTGCCCTCTGCCCCCACCCAGAGCTGCTGGAACTGCGGGCGCAAGGCCAGCGAGACCTGCAGCGGCTGCAACGCCGCGCGCTACTGCGGCGCCTTCTGCCAGCACAAGGACTGGGAGAAGCACCACCACGTGTGCGGCCAGGGCCTGCAGGGGCCCGCGGCCGCGGTGGCCCACCCGCTGCCCGCGCAGCCTGGCACCACCGCCAGCCCCAGCGAGGCCGGCTCTGCCGGGCCCTCCCGCCCTGGCTCCCCCGGCCCGCTGGACACCGCCGTGCCCCGCTGACCCTTCCCAGGCTCTGGCACCCAGCACATGGACGCTGTGCCCCGCCCGCCCCGGCCGGCCCCGGCACACCAGAGGCCATGCCCGCCGCCCACCGGCCCCACGGGCCTGCCGGTTGGAGTCCCTGCTGCTGCTTCCCTTCAAAAGAAAAAAGAACCGAGAAAGACAGTCAGCCTCCACCCACCCGCTGCCAACCCAGCCGGCCGGCCGCTCTCTCCATGCTGCACGCTTCACACTTGAGTCTCCCCCGGGGCTTAACCGGGGGCTTATGTTGCCAGTGAAGAATTTGGGGGAGCATGGTTGGCAAAAGAGCTACTCAGAAACGGACGAGGAAGGCGGCAGGGTCCCCCTCATCAAAAAGGGAATGAAACTGTGACTTTGTAGCCGGAGGCCCGGACTCCCTGCACCCAGCCTCCCGCGGCCAAGGGTGCGCAGGAGGGGTGGGCGTTCAGCCTCCAACTCAAGAAGCGTTTTTGGTTTCAGGCTTTTTTCTTCATTTAATGTCAAACTCTTAGGCTTTAAGTAAAAATCCAAAACGTTTTTTAAAAGGCAAAGGAAGCAAACCCGTAAACTACCTGCCAGCCAGCCCGCAGGGACACTGCACACGCCTCTCCGCCACGGAGCCCAGGCAGCTGTCACTCAGAGCTCTCCTGTCCTCTCCCCTCGGGCTGTTGGGATGCTGGTCTCTCACTTCAGTGTGGTTGTGTTTGGGGGTGTTGGGACACTGGGGTCCGGCTGCCCGGGGTCTTCTTGACTTGCTGGTGGCCCCAGGCAGGCACACTGTGCCTGGGCCTGTGTGACCTGTGTGCTGTGCCCTGCGCTGTGCGTCCCCGTGCAGGCAGGACACCTCTCTGTCCCCACACCTCTGTGACACTTCACATTTTATTGTCCACTTGTGAACAGAGAGCTAGAGTGTCCTTCCCCGAGAGAGAGGAAAGGTCCGGAACGACACCATGACAGTCTTTTGCGTTGATTCTTGGCTGCTTTTCAAAGCAAGAGGAGACAGCAGCTGCTCCTGAGACCCTGCTTCTGGCTTTCTTCCTCTACCTCTGCTCCCCACCCGCCCCACCTCCATGGTGGCCCCAACACCACCCAACCAGTGTCTCCCTGCAGCTACTCTTCCAAACTTGCAGAAAAAAATCTCACAAACAAAAGCACCCTGCCCTCACCTCCCAAGACTCAGCTGTACATAGCCCTGAGTTGCTCCATCGTTCTGAGTGTCCTGCCCACGCCTAGCCCTCGCCAGCCCTCCAGCCCGCGGCATCCTCCACCACTCAAGGAAAAAGGAAGGACGTCCAGTCCCCGCCACACCGAGGGAGGAAAGCCCGGCTACCACCCACACTGCTGTGCGTTGCTGGGAAAGCGCCAAGGACAAGTGCAATATGTGGTGGCCAGCCCTGGACCACGTCCAGGGGCCCTGCCCGAGGCAC
The DNA here is from genome assembly GCA_004024805.1 of Geosciurus inauris. Classification (NCBI taxonomy): domain Eukaryota; kingdom Metazoa; phylum Chordata; class Mammalia; order Rodentia; family Sciuridae; genus Geosciurus; species Geosciurus inauris. Next base: position 26,033 of record PVHX01006609.1, on the reverse strand, counting down.
AGTACGCATGACTGTGAATGTACTTAGTTTTTGCAGAGGTCCAAAAAATGGTATCCGCGATGGTGGTTATAAGAAGAGATGTTTGCCAAATAAAAGAATTACGAGAAACCGTGGAAGTATGTGACCTTAGGACATGCTTCTCAGAGAGACCTGGACCGAGGCCCTCGGGAGCATGGCTGCCCTGTGCTGGTCTTGCAGTCATGAAGTCTGCTCGGAGTTAGAAGGATCCCAGCTGGGTCTGCGGAACCCAGCCTGACAGCAGCCCCCTGGCTCTGAAGCCAGGGTAGACCCACCCGTGTCCTCCAGAAGGTTCCAGGCCCTCGCACTGGCAGAGGTTTGCTCCTGTGGGTCTCAGAGAAGCAAGGGCCTGAGGGGGGTCAGCTTCCATGACACTAAGAAGCGGCCTGTTCTTGTGTCCAGCTTCGACTCAGGCACAGAGCAACGTGCCCATGCCCGTGGAGGGGCCCTGCCTCCCTCGGGGCCCTGCGCTCCCCACCTGTCCCCCCAGTGCCATGTCTTCCTGATGCCCTGCCCAGCAGCCCACTGCCCACAGGGCCCAGGCTCCAGGAGGGAGGGACACCACGTCCAGGAAGATGGGCTTGCTGTGCCGGCAAGCGTGGGCTCTGTGGACACTGCTGCGTTCTGCAGCTCTGGGTGAGGAGCGCCAGGGCAGCCCTCCTGGATCCCGAGTCCCTGCTAGGATATGGGCAGCTCCAGGGGTGGGGAGGCAGCAGTCCCCGGAGGGTCTTGGAGCAGCACTCACCTGGCAGCTCTACCTTCCTCTGCCTGGAAGCACCTCCTCCTCCCTGGGCACCAGCAAGGCAGCAGAGTGCTGGTCAGCCCAAAGCAAGGCCTGCCATGTGGAAAGAGCCCCGACCAGGGACCCAGAAACCAAGACCAAGGGGTTGGCTAAGGCCAGTAGGGAGCCTGGGCCACAGCACAGCAGTCACAGGATGGCCGTGCTGTGCTGAGGGGCTCCCCAGGCCACTCTGGAGTCAGGGAGCTGCGAGGAAGGCCGGGCCCCGGGCTTCCAGAGCAGGCATTACAGAGTCACTGTGTTCAGGCTCTACCCAGCCAAGCACCCCACGGCAGAACTAAGCACAGAGCCTGTGGCCAAAGAGACGGGGCACTAGTGTCCCTTGACTCCTGGGTGGTGACGAACACTGTACACCCAACCACAATGGCAGCTTCAGCTGCTGTTCCAGGGCCCTGGAGACCATCGCAGCGGGCAGGGGCATAAGAGCCCCCAGCCCGAGACCCAGCCAGGGACAGACAGATGGGCGGGACAGAGGCTGGTCCTGGCCCCTCTTCTGGAAAGAGACCCTTGTTGTGTGTCCCTCGCCTCTCCTTGCCCTGCCCAGGACCCTGGCTGGGTCCTTTGGGCCTCCCCATTCCTCGTGTGGCCACAGTGGTAGGTGGGTCAGGCTGGACCACACCCCAGCCCCCCTACCTGTCAGGGCTGCCCAGGGGCAAGGATGGCCCCAGGAAGCCCATCTACACATCTGTTCATTTACACGTCCGTCGGCACTGGCCCCTGAGCTCAGCAACAGCTGGGGCTGGAGGGCGTGGGGGTCCACCCAAGGCACAGTGGACAGGGACCAGGATGGGCCCCAAGTTTCTCTGCTGTGAGTTTTTCCAAATGGATCCTCAAGCTGATGCCAAAGCTCCACCTCTGGCCTCCATCTGTCCCTTGATCTGCCCACTACCCAGCCCAGCTACAGTTGCTAACTCACACCTCAGCTTCTCTCTCTGGCCCACCCGGCTGCCTGCCTGTCCACCCATTCATCTACCCACCTCTGCCCGTCCACCCACATTGCCCACCTGTCCATCCATCTACACATCCATCTGTCCACTGTCCTCTGTCCACCTCTGTGCATCCAACCCTTTGCCCTTCTCAATGTCCATCTGTCCATCTACCCACCCACCCACCCACTTGTCCTTCCACCCTCCTGTCCACCTGTCCACCCTCCACCCCACCCTGACTCCCTTTGCCCACTGGTCCGAGCACCCCTCGCCTGCACACCCCATGCCTGTCCGTGTGTCCTGCAGCCCCACCCACACAGACGTCCTCCACTGCACCCACAGCACTGCCACCACCTCCTCAGTGCCCCAAAGCCCAGGGGCACCACGGATCCTCACAGGGCCTTTGCCCGGCATGTCCTGGGCCGTCAGGCTGCCCCAAGGGAAGCTGCCTGTGAGGTGCAGCCCCTCCCAGACGCCGTCCAGACGCTCCCCGCTGCAGTCCAGTGGGTGTCTGTGGCAGTGTGGTAAACGACCTGGGCTCGGGCTGCCTGCAGGGCGGTGGTGTGCACACCCGCTCAGGCTCCACCATGGCCTGCCACCAGGTAAGCACGTCCTGAGGCCTCGCCACTGGGGTTGGGTGCCCTTTCCTCCCGTCTCCAGGGCTAGTGCCCAGAGGAGGGTCCCCAGAAGAGGGCAAGCCAGGGCTGGCCTCCCTCGAGGCAGCAGCCCCTGAGCCTGCTCCCACCTTTTCTCCTAGCATCCCAGCTGGCCCAAATTAGTCCTCCTGGGCTGCCCTGCGGACTTGGCTGAGTGGCACTGGGTGTGGTGATTGATACTCTCTGGGACCTCGGGCCAGATGCGGCTCTACAGCCAGCACTTCCCAGCCCCGAGGTTCACTGGCACCTGCCCTGCCTCCCAGGCCCCACCACAGAGCGTTTCTGAAAGAGGGCCCGGATGGCAATCTGCTGGGCTGGCGAGAGGAAGAGAAGGTGCCACCTGCTCTGGACACCTCACAGACCAAGCCCAGGCAGCCACGCCAGTGACAGTGGCTCCCGAAAGCTCCATCTGGCTGGCTTTCTGCTCCTCCCGTTTCCATCCAGCAGGCCCCTGGCGAGCACGCCAAGACCCGGGTGAGGGAAAACGCAACCTGTTCTCTGGATGCCAAGAGGCAGCACCACACCCTGCCCCCACCCACCCAGGGGCCCAGCAGCCACATCACCCTCTGTGCCCAGGCCCAGCCAGGGCACGGCCTGCTGCCGCGGGGGAGAAGGCTCGGGTTCCAACTCCTCTTCTTCATCCCCCAAAGGAGCTGCACTGGGAGTGTAGGGTCTTCTTGAGAAGCCGCACCCTGTGCCCTGGGTCCTACTGCCCGCCCCACTTCCTGTCCCGTGATTGCCCTGCGGGTGCAGCGAGGCAGGCCCTCAGGCTGACCGTGTGGGTGTAATAAAGCCAGCACCTGCCACAGGTGGCTCTGCCTCTCCTTGGGTCCTGACTCACATTCTTATTCGACAAGCACAGGTGGTGGCTCTCTGCAGCCAGGACAGATGGGGACGCGGGGTGGGTGTGACACAGAGGAGGCAGGTGTGGTGCAGCAGGAGGGCACTGTGGGCAGCTCTGGAAGTCGGGGTGAGCCCTGAGGGTCATGCCTCGGGGAGGCCTGGACAACTGCAGGCCCAGAGATGACCCTGATGACTTTGAGGACCCGACCCTGCCACCGGCCCACAGCCAACTGGGGCCTTGCTGGGCCATGTGTGTGAGATGGCCACCAAAGGAAGATGTGGCAGGATGGTCACCCACCTCGAGCTGCCAGGGTTGGCCCCCGTGTCCTGACAGGTGAGAATCTAGTGCCCGGCTGTGGCACTGTGGAGGCCTGGAGGAGGGGTCTGTCATGAATTCTCGGCCAGGCCTGGAACACGGTGCATTTTGAAGGTGTTGAAAAGGCCAGCGTGGCGCAAGCTGTCCCGGCCAGGCACCTGGGAGCCCGAGGGCTGCAGTGCCAGCGTCTCAGCGGAGCACAGGTTGACAGTTTCTCCACTGCAGACGCTGAGCTCAGAGCAGAGCCGGGCCAGGGCTGGGCCACATCCAGCGGTCTTGGCGTGGACACAGCCTGCGGTGTCCTGCCTCCCCATGAGGTGGAGGGGCACACCGCGGGGGAAGCACGCAGCCTATAGGGGTATCCGCGTCCAGCCCACCACGGGCGGCCAGCCTGTTCTCAGCACAGATGCGGACACCGCTCCGAGACACTCTGGCCTGCCAGGGAATACCTGGAATGAATCATTGACGCAGGACAGAGGGAGTGGCCTGGGCACAGTGGCCACTGGGTGGGGAGGAGCAGCTGGGGAGGCTTCCTGGAAGCACTGGCCAGGACACATGGTCCTGGAGTCCTGCCCACCTGTGTGCATGGAGGTGAGGACAGGAGGTGGCTCCCTCGGATCTCTCGCCTGGCTACCCGGAGAAATCCCCCCTCACGGGCTGCCAGGGACAGAGCTCTGGGTCAGCCTCTTCGGAGATAAGAACAGGTCTAGGCCAGTGAGGGCAGGGCGGGCGGGGCTGACAGCTGCCCAGGCTGCCGCAGCCAACACAGCCCCCCCTGACCCAGTCACCAGCGTGCGCCACCCTCGGCCCTGACCTCTCCTCCCCAGTCCCCAATGCCCAGGGAAGAGACCCCAGGGGCCAGTCTGGGGTGCCAAGTCGCAGAGAAGCATGGCTGTGTGTGGGTGGGTGGGCACCTCAGTGTGCACGCCTGGCCTGGGGCACACAGGACAGCTCAGGAGACGGCGGCTGGAGTCCAGCCAGAATCAGGCCAGGGCAAGCTGTGGCGATGGCATGCTCCAGAGCAGCCACTCTGGGGTACAGGGACACAGGCCTGCTGCCGCCCTGGGGCTTAGTGAGTGCAGGGGCGGCCGCTGGTGAGCCCAGGACCACCCGGCATGCACAGCCAGTGTAGTGTCCACCCGCCTGACCAAGGAGTCTGGCTCACTTCAAGGGACTCCAGCCTAAACGTAGCCCAAATTGGGGTGGGGGTGCTTGAAAGCCAGTGGGGTGGGCAGGTCCCCAACAGAAGCAGCTGCCTCTCCTCTGGGCCCAGGACCCCAACTTGGGCCAACCCACTCTCCAGGGCCTTGCTCCATTTGACCAGCCTTCAAGCCCCTCAAGGCCACTGCCCACGAAGCTGCCCTTCCTGCCTTGTGCGCTGGTGACCTGCCCTTGCCAGGGCCGCTCCGGGCCTGCTGCTGGAGGCACACCTGGGAGGGTACTGTGGGCGCGGCCTGCAGGAGACCCAGGAACTCACACCCAGGTGGAGCAGATGCAGGCAAGAACTGGGCCCCTGCAGATGGGACTCAGCTGCTCCTCTCCCGGAGGGCCCGGGGCGCCCACCAGGTGAGGAGGAAGGGGTAGGTGGGTCTGTGCTCTGAGCTCTCAGGCGGGAGGCGGAGGGAAGCGTGACCCTGCCAAGGTCTTCAGCGGCAGGTGGGAGCAGCTGTCCTGGGCAGGCTTAAAACCCGGGCCCAGGGCGTGGAGGGGCGCAGCAGGATTCCGGCCAGCCGCCTTGACCTGCCATGTGGCCCTTCCTGAGCCACGCTCTCTTCCCGCCGCCTACTGAGGCCTGGCTCCAGACAGTCTCCTCGGACCCTGAGGCCCAGGGCTGGGGTGCCTGGAGTGGGCCTGAGGAGACCCCGCTGGGGGCAGGGGACAACAGTGGGCGGGAGGCGCAGGGAGGGGAAGCTGAGGAGGACGACAGAGAGGCCAGCTTTCTGCTGTCGCTACTGGAGCTGGGGAGCCTGGCCGAGAGCCCAGAGCCAGACCAGGTAGGACCCCGAGGGGTGGCCCGAGCTGGGCCCCGCACGGCGCAGGAACGGGAACGGATGGCCGCTGCCCACCAGCCTGGGAGAGACAGCAGTGAGGGGCACTGTGGGCAGCGGCCCAGGAGGCCTCTAGCTGGGGAGGCCTGGGGTCTCTGTGGGCCCAAGAGCTTCCTTCCAGCCTGTGGCTTTAGGAGGAGGTTGTGTCCTTACCAGAGAAGGGCGTCCCCTGAAGGGGCCGTGACCCTCTGCCAGGGTTGGCTGGTCACAGCTGCCCTCCCTCTGGAGGGGCCCACAGACTGTCCCCCTCCCAGGTTCACTGCGGGCAGGGGCTGCGAGAGCTGGAGGCCATCAAACTGAAGCTGTGGGCCCTGGAGCAGGCCTTGGAGCAGCCAGAGCCACCCAGCCTGCAGGGCAGGGCCAGGGAAGAGGACTGCACAGGGCATGGGCAGCTGCTGAGCAGCCTGGGGACCAGGGGTAGGAGCCCCATCACCTCACGGGCCTGGGTGGCCTCCCCGAGGGGTGGGGAATGGGCTCCAGACGGGAGGTGCCCACCATGGGGGGCCTGCTGGTCCTGAGGCCCCGTCTCCACAGGCTGCCCCTTCCCGGGGACCCCTAAGGAGAAGGTGGAGGCTGACCACAGATCCATCTACGTGGGCAATGTGAGTGGGTGCCTTCAAGTGCCCTCTTGAAGGCGCAGACCTCCGGGTGGGCAGGTGGTCACACTAGTGTCCTCTGTGGGTGGGGCTGGAGGGATGGAAGGAGGTGGAGTATCTGGGTCGCAAACTCAAGGGCTTCCAGGAAGGACAGGAGGGCGGGCCCAACTGTCCTCTGGGAAAAGCATGGGCCTGCCGTCCCATGTGAGGACTTGCCAGCGCAACCCAGAGTGGCATCTTCCGGTAGGTTCACCACCTCTAAAAAGCCATGTGCACCTTGCCCAAGCCGAGGCCCCCAGGCACTGTCTGGTGCCCGGGGAGCTCCACACCGCAGGAGGGAGCCCCACTCTGCCTGTCGTCCTGTCTTCTGGGGACCAGGGCCTCGACATTCCCTGGCCACGGGCCCAATCTTGGGGGTCCTCCCAAGGCCTCTGCCAAGGAGACCCTAAGAGAGCAAGAGCTCTGCAGAGCCCAGCCCCACCGCACTGCCGTGCCACCAGCAGGTGGACTACGGCGGCACAGCCAGGGAGCTGGAGGCCCACTTCCACCGCTGCGGCGAGGTCCACCGCGTCACCATCCTGTGCGACAAGTTCTCAGGACACCCCAAGGGGTTGGTGAGGGGACTCGGGCAGGGCCGGTGGGACAGCAGGGCCACACAGGCAGCAGGACAGCCCTCACCATGCCCATGCTGCCCCAGCTATGCCTACGTAGAGTTTGCCACCAAGAGCTCAGCTCAGGCCGCCATGGAGCTACATGAGAGCATCTTCCGGGGCCGGGTCATCAAGGTACGTGTCCCTGGCGTCCCGCACACCTCTAGGCCGTCCACTGCATTGTGGTGCTCAGCACTTCCTAACCCACGAATCTGAGTGGAGCAGACAGGCACAGAGGCTGGACCACCTGCCCAAGGACATGGGTGCCCCAGCCAAGGCCTCTCTGTGTGCCGCGGGCAAGCATGCAGGGCACGGCCAGGCCAGGCCAGGGCAGGAGCCTCAGACCCTCAGTCGTAGGGCTGGGCCTGGCCTGGGTGTGGCCCTGGGGAGGCACACCCCTCCCAAGCCAGACTCCCTTTGCAAGGGGGTGTTGGTGGTCACCAGGCACATCATGTGACATGGCTGTAGCCAGGTGCAAGAGGACAATGTAGGCCTAAATGGGCATCCGGAGAAGCTCGGAGCCCCAAACCCTGGGCCCAGCCTGAGGGCTGGTGCCAGGCCACCCTGGCCAGGACCCATGTGGCCTCTGGTGCCAGGTGCTGCCCAAGAGGACCAACTTCCCAGGGATCAGCTCCACAGACCGTGGGGGCCTGCGGAGGCCACGGGGCTCCAGGGCCACAGCCGTCCTGTGTAGCGGCCTGCAGTGCAGGCCCCGGTTCAGACCTCGTGGGGAGCACTGGTGAGTGGGCTGTGCGGTGTCAGCGTGGAGACGGCGGGTCCCCACAGCCTCATGCTGACGGGCTGCTAGCAGTCCTCTGGCAGGGGGCCGGGCACGCCTGCCCAGGGTGCTGGGCCAGGGCCTGCGTAAGGGCCAGGGGGCACTCCCAACTGCAGGGGCGGCCCCTCCTTGGTCCCATGAGGCTCAACTGCACCCCCGTGTGGGGACTACGGTCGGTGCCAGGGCTGCTCTGGCAGACGAGCATTTCGGACACACAGCAGCCACCAGATCAGGCTTCTTCCCTTTCCGGGGACCCTCCCAAGAGAGCCAGGCCCCCAACAGCCCTCATCCTGCTGCCTGGGGTCTGCGGGCCAAGAGCCCTGTGGCCTGAAGGTCTCACCCGTGCACACTCTGTCCCCACAGGGCCCGTGGAAGAGCCTCTCCGCGCTTCTCGCCGTATTGAGGGCACAGTGTTTGACAGGGGTGGGGTCGGGGGATAGCCAAGTTTTCCTGGGGGACGCATGTTCCAGACAGCCAGGTCTGTGCGGCTGGACTATCCACCAGGGTGGCCTGGACCCCAGGGCCACTGCCATGAATTAGACGGTGGGCCAGTGGGTGATGGGCCTGGGGCTCTGGAGGCCTATGGGTGGGGAGGAGGAGGGGGCAGGCAGCCCTGTGGCTTCGATGGGCATGCTTGGCTCTTCAACTCGTTTTAAAGAAAAAGAGAAGCCTGTGTGTCTTAGAATAAAGCATAAACTATTAAATATTTTAAAAGCACATGACAGCAGGTCTCCTTTCTTCAAGTTCACACTGCGTCTTTCTCCAGGTGGACTCGAGAGGGCGCTGTGGGATGCAGCTGAGGGTCCCAGGGAAGAGGGAGGCTCCCCCCCAACAGGTGGCCTCCACCCCAGGTCTGGACCTCCAGGACACAGATGGCCCCCCTCCTCACCTGGGAGGCACCTGGCCAGGTCAGGAAGCAGAAGTGGAGACCCACTGGGGCACCAGGGCCTGATGAAAGCTGTCACTCGGGTCCTCCCTGGCTGGAGCCCCAGTGCCCTTGCTGCGTCCAGAGGCCACAGGGAGCAGGGCCAGGCTGCGGGTCTCCAGCAGGACCTGCTCTCGCTGCCTGTGACCCTCACTCCAGTCCTCCCCACGCCCCTGGTCCTCCCCTCAAAACCATGGGCACTTCATACTGAACCACATCCCCAGCCCTGTTTATTTTTTGAGACAGGTTCTTGTTAAGTTGCCCAGGCTAGCCTGGAACTTGTGATCCTCCTGCCTCAGCCTCCAAAGTGGCTGGGATTACAGGTGTGGTCACCCCACCTGACTTACCCAGAAATCTTTCAACATTTTCAAAGACTTTCTGGCAGAGCATGACAGTGTCCACCTGTAATCCCAGCCATGCAAGAGGCTAAGGCAGAGCCGGGCACGGTGGCGCACGCCTGTAATCCCAGCACTTAGGGAGGCTGAGACAGGAGGATCGTGAGTTCAAAGCCAGCCTCAGCAACCTAGCAAGGCTCTAAGCAACTAAGTGAGAATCTGTGCCTAAATATTTTAAAGGTGGGGGGCTAGAGATGTGGCTAAGTGATAAAGTGCCCCTGGGTTCATTCCCTGGCACCAAAAAAAAGCCCTCCAGATGAATTTCTGGACTACTTGGGGACCCTAGACTCTAGGTTCAGTGACACATGAGTCTGAAACCCAGAAATGCCAAGGCGGCAGAGGAAGAACCTGGAGCAGTGCACCCACAGGTCAGGGCCACCAGGAACCGCCCGAGCCAGGGCTGCTCTAAGCCCCCAACCTCTGGTGCCCGTGTCTGGCATGCCAGGCGTCCCAGTGGCCTGGGGTCTGCTCGATCCAGGGCAGTGCAGCCTGCGGGGCCATCAGGTGACAGCCCTCCTCGGCGTGGCTGCCATGGCGCGAGGACCCCGCCTCCGGCACTGCCCGCACTAGTGGGCAACTAACCGGGAGGACCGAGGGAGCAGCCCTGCCGGGGGCGGTGGCCAAACCCAGGGAGCCTGCAGAGCCACCTGGGTGGGAGCCGGGTGCCAGGCGACACCCTGGAGGGGCTAGCCTCAGGGCTGAGCGAGTGCCCCCGTGACCGCCCCAACCCTGGTCTCCTAGAGCCACCTCGCAGGAAGAGCACTCGAGCAGGCTGGCCACCCCACAGGACACCCCCACAGCAGCGGCCTGAACGAGAGTCGGTCTTGTTTTCTCACACGAGCAACGCTGACTGCAAGCAGTGCAGGACGCACGCCAGACAGGCCCAGGCTCAGTGGACACCAATCCCCATCCGCGGAGCCTGCACCCTGTCCTCACGCCCTCAGGAGGGTTATCTGAGCTCCAGCCATCACACCAACGTTCCAGACAGGATATGGTGGAGGATACTAGATAAGCCAGCTGAACCCTCCTTTAAAGGGTATCTCCTGCCGGGCGCAGTGGCACACACCTGTAATCCCAGTGGCTTGGGAGGCTGAGCCAGGAGGATCCCAAGTTCAAAGCCAGCCTCAGCAATAATGAGGTGCTAAGTACTCAGTGAGACCCTGTCTCTAAATAAAAAACAAAAAACAAAAAACAAAATAGGGCTGGGGATGTGGCTTAGTAGTCAAGTGCGTCAAATTCAATCCTGGGTACCAAAAACAGAAACAAAAACAAGGGTCTCTCTTGCAGTTCTCTTCCAACACCACCCACTTAGACTCCTTAACTACCTGTCCTATGTGCTAGGAGGGGAGGGGATGACGTTTATCTAACCAACTGTCTCCAGTAATGCTAGGGTTCTGTTAGAAAGGGAAAATGGGTGTGGGGTAACAAGCACCCCACCCCAGCAGAGCCACACTGAAGGGCAACCAGGACACCACGCCTGGGCTGCAGCCCCTCCTCCCTTTCCAAACATGAGCTTCTTCCTGAAGACCAAATCCCTGGGAGGCCCTGGGACGCCAGAATCAACCACAGCTCAGTGCACCTCCGAGCTCTGCTCCAGGTCGTCCTGCCCTCCTGGGGCGACCAAGGCCTGGGGCTCTCTTCTTATGTAGTTTTTAAAAATCAATACCATGCTTGCTGGAAGGGGGGTCAGTCCAAAGACACGCGAAGCAGCAGCCCACCCCCCACCGCAGCCGAAGGGCATGAGCACACCGCCCATCCCAGGCACTGCAGGGCCCTGGAAGTCCTTGACAAACTGCATAGGAGGGCAGGGCTCGGAGGGCTCGGAGGGCTCGGAGGGGCTCCTCAGCTGGTACCCTGGTTCCAATGGCTGTAAAGACATTTAAATCCCCAGTACGGCAAAAAGTTAAAAAAAAAAGAGAGAGAGTGAACTGCCAGGGTGTGGTGGCACACATCTATGATGCCAGCAACTCAGGAGGCTGAGGCAGGCGGACCGCAGGTTCAAGGCCAGTCTGGGCAACTTAGTGAGACCTTCAACAACTTAGTGACACCTTGTCTCGAACTAAGAATTTTTTAAAAGGGCTGGGGATGTGGCTCTGCAGTAAAGTGGCCCTGGCTTCAATCCCCAGTACCAAAAAAAAACAAAGACAAGACCATCACCACTCAGGCATGCCACTGAATAACAAACGGAAAGACAGCCTCCGGCCACCCGACCGAGAAGGAGCTGCCGCCATCCTGGTCACAGTTAGGACTGCTATCTGACCTCTGGTTGCAGAGATCTCAGGGGAAGCCAGGGGGCCGGGAGCAGCAGCCTGGACACCTCTCCTAACCACCTTGGGCAAGAACAGGAGGGAAGGCTCTGCTCCTGGGAAGCAGAGGCAAGGCAGGGATTGTGCCCACAGGTGGAGCTTCAGGCCAGCTGTCCAGGAGGGAAGACAGGTCCCACACCAGGGGCCCCTCCTGCTCCTGGAAGGTGTGGGCAGTTAGGCCATGCCTCCTCCCTCCGGGCTGGTTCTGGGCTGTCCAGCCTACAGGAGGCCCCAGCGAGAGTTGAGAGGTAGAGGCCGATGTCCTGTCACCTGCCCCTTCCCTGCACCTCCTGCTGTGGCCAGTCTCCCCTTCACACTACTGGGGACCCTCTGCACGGGTCGAGCCCTCTGCTGACAAAGAACAAAGCTGAGCTCACCTGGAAAAGCCTTTAGTGCAGGCACCGCAGGAGCCCCTCCCAGCCCCCGGGCACATCTCAACACTCAGGACAGAAATGACAAAAACAGAAGTCTCTGACACAGTCTGCAGGCTGGTCTCTCCAGGGCAGTCCTGCTCAGCACACCTGGATCATCATGGACGCCACCACGCTGTCAAAGGCCCTACACAGGAAGCGGCCACTCAGGCACTAGTCTCCACGCCCCGTCCCCGTCCCCAGGCTGCTCGGTGTCCAGGAAAGTGAGCTCTACTGAGGCAGCTTCACTGCACGCCAGGAAGGGACCACTGCGGCCCCATGGCTGCCCACGGCCTTCCCTGGAGGGTCCCCCCAGTGTCAAAGTCTGGAGCTTGCCGCGGGTCAGAGCAAGGAGGGCAGGTGGCTGTGGCAAGAACAGTGCTGGCCCTGCCCTGCAGATCCCGGAATGCCTGCCTGCCCTCGCCTGGGACCCAGGGTGACCTGACACACCGAGTCCAGGCTGACGGAAGGGGCTCTTGGGAACTGTTCTGGAACAAGGGATTCTGGGAAGGTCTGGAGTGTGAACTCATGAACCCCACGCTCCTCGATGGAGCTCCTTCATGAAGTTCCTTCAAGCCTTGAGTGTTCTCACTTGTTGCTTTACTTGTCTGTGGGGCTGGGGATTAAACCTGGGCCTCATGCACACCAGGCAGGCTCCACTACTGGGCCACCTTGCCCCAAGTCTGTGTGAAGGCAACCTGGAAAACACCCGCAATCCAGGTTCCTGACCATCCCAGCTCAACAGGAAAACAGTTCAGGCAAAAACACAGCAGGTCTTCTCCCTGAATGGGTGTCCATAGCTTGGGCCTTTGCTGAGCTCCCCTGAAAAACCAAATGGGCAAGTTCTGCCCCCTTCTTCCATCTAGTCTGTACCTGGGGGTCTGTATCAGAGTTGGTTCAGAGGATCAGGGATTTGCTGCTTTAAGGTGACCCCTGGGGGGACAGGGCTCATGGCTCCCTGACTTTCCACTGAGCAAGGCAGGCCCTTGTACAAAGAACAAACCAGAGAGCACAACCCACCTGGACTGGATGCGGTCCCCAGGGTTGTAGAAGGGGTTGCACATCACGTCTGTGTAGGAATTGTGCAGCTTCCGGAACATCTGAAACAAGACCCGACAGTGGTTTAAGGGAACACGTACACACGGCTATGGCCAGACCCTTGGCCTCTCAATACTTCAACTGTGAGAAAGAGAATACAAAACAACCCCAGGCACGGCCTCAGACCCCTCAGACCCCTGCACCTACGCTGCGAATTTCGTTGTCTCGAAGGGCTGTGTTGGAAGAATCCACCACCATGACAAACTTCACCTTGGAGTTGGTCACGTAGCCATATCTGCACGGCGAGTCAGGGAACACGCTCCAACACGGGATGCCTGACAGCACCTGCACTGCCTCACATCAAGCCTGTGGGCCGAGGGACCGCCACATGTCCTTGCTTGGGGGAGCCAGGCACCCTGAGTCACGGAAACGCCCAAGGCAGGCCGGTCCTGCAGCTACAATGCAGGTGTGAGACCGGACACTTGGGGTGCCACTGTGTCTGCTAGAGGCACCTAAGCCCCACCAATTCACAGACCCCAGGTCCTTCTGTGCGCTGGGGATGCTTCACCCTCTTTATAAGTCAACACTCAGCCCAGGAAGCTAACTGCAAAACCCTCCCACCCAGAGGTCATACAGGTAGTGGAACACGTGGCTCCCAGGCCAATGTTGCTGCGCAAAAGCTACATTACTGGCAGAGGGAATGCCTCTGAACTCCATGGTCTCAACTGACTTATCCCAAGGCCAAGAGCTCCCAGTGGTGCATGAGGCAGGACCAGACAATGAAATCACTGCTGCTCAAAGGTGGCAGTCACTGCAAAGCACAGAAGACACACTCGCAAGCCAGAGCAAGAGGCCCTGCCCTCTCCAGTGCATTCACACTCTCTAGGGAGCACAAGCCTTGCATTTCCCAAATGCACCTTGAATTAATAGGGAAGCGAACTGAGGTGCTCGTTAGTTTCAAGCCCCTCAATTCCCTGGCCAGCTGAAACTCATTTTTTGTTTCAAGTGTTTCCCAAGGCACACCCCGAGGAGATCACAGCATCCTAAAAGATACACCTTGTAGTCCTCTGTTGGGTAGAGCAGGCCCAGGTAGAGCTCCCTCTGGTCCACCAGGGCTTTCCCCATGGTGGAGATCTTCTCATCCACCACATCCAGGGAGGTGTGCACCATGTAGTGGAACTTCAGCTCACTTTCCATGGGGGTGCTGCGGATGTACAGAGGGTAATTCTGCAAGAAAGGACAATGGCAGGGCTGGGGTTGTGGCTCAGTGGTACAGCACTCACTTAGCGCGGGTGAGGCACTGAGTTCGATCCTCAGCACCATGTAAAAAAATAAAGATATTGTGTCTGCCTACAACTAAAAAAGTATTTAAAAAAAAGAAAGGACAATGGCAACTGAAGAAGAGGAATCCACCCAGTCCATGCCAGCTCTGACTAGTGCCAAAGAGCCCCCTAAGAGAGGCCCTGTGGCCTGCCAACCCCCCTAGGGGACGCACTCTCACTCTAAAATCCACAGCTTAATTCTCCACGCTGCTGTGGGTGCTGGCTTCAGGGGTGTGACCTAATCCAAACAGGTTTATGCAGAGGGGCAGCACAAGGGTGGGCAGAAAGGACCCATGAAAAGGCGCTTCAGTGCCCCCTGACAACTGGCCCTGTCACCTGCATGGGTCACTCACCTTCCTGAGGTCCACTGTGTGCTCTGGCCACCTTTCGCTCTTTGGAGCCATCCCAGCATGGCACCATGAATGCCAGCTGTTTCTAACACAACATGCAAGGACAGAGGCTCTGTCTCTAAGCCCTTGGCTTGGAGGTTTGCATCAGCCTCCTCACCCCTGCACTGTGGCCTGCCTGAACTCAGATGCACAGCACGTTTCCAGGGCTCCCACAGACCACAGTTCACACCTGCCCAACACAGGGTAATGTAGAGATCTGGTGAACAGTAAATACGTTCACACCTACTGATACCTGACTGATAACTGATCAATAGATACGAAAATAGTCCCTGACACAAAATGGTTCGACAAGAAACACTGGACTGGGCTGGGGCTGTAGCGCAGTGGTACAGCGCTTGCCTAGCATGCGTGAGGCACTGGGTTGGATCCTCAGCACCACGTATAAATAATAAATGAATAAAATAAAGATCCATCAATATCTAAAAAAAATTAAAAAAAAAAAAAGAAACACTGGACTTCACCATGAGTTTACAGAGGGATTAAATGTGCTTTGATGTATGATGTAAGCCCAACCTAAGAAGGAGCACCAACTAAGCAAGTGCTAAGCTGTGGCGTGTGCTCAGCGGGAAGCCCGCCAAGAGCCTGGAGAGGCCACATCCCTGCCGCCTCCGAAGCCAGTCTCAGAAGAATGGCCAGGGAAACAGGAGCATGCAAGCGGCCCGCGCTCCTAAGCCTTCAGGAGGAGCTTTCCGGGAAGATGCGCGGCCGGCGGGGCTGCGGCCAGGGTGAGCGCGCAGGGCCTGCGTGGGGACGCCACGCCAAGCCGCCGCGAGCCGGGGACAGCTCTTCCGCGCAGGAGCAGCACCGCCCGGTTTGTTCCTAAACAGCACCGGGAGAGGCGGCAGGCCGCAGAGCGGGAGGCGGGCTCAGGGAGACCGCAGAACTCGGCGGCCCGGCCCGCGGGCTTGGCGGGCGCCGGGCGGGGACGCGGCCGGCCGGGAGGCCGCACTCCGCCAACCGCGGCACGCACCTCCTTGGCGATCACCGCGATGCACACCGCCATCTTGGGAGGCCCCGCGCGTCACGTGACCGCCGCCCAGGTCCCGCCCCTCAGCCGTCACTCAGCGGTCGCGCCCCGCCCCTCGCCCTGGGTCGACGCGGCCGGGCCCCGCCCCTCGGCCGTCACTCAGCCCGCCCCGCCCTCGTCGGCCGTTGACCCGGAGGGGCCCCGGCGGCTGTGACTCCGCCCACCCCGTCACGCGGCCGCGCAGGCCCCGCCCCGCCGCGGGACCGGAAAGGCCGCGGGCTCTCCCGGCTTCTCCCGGCGAGGTGGGCTCCGCGGCGCCCGGGGTGGTTGTCATGGCGGCGGCGGCCGCGGCGACGAGCGGGTGGCGGCTGCTGCTGGTGCTAAGCGCTGCGGGGGTCGCGGCCGCCGGCGCCGGGCAGCCCCCCAACATCCTGCTGCTGCTCATGGACGACGTGAGTGCGGCCGGCGGCCGGGCGGGCTCCGACTCCGCGGGAAGTCGCGGCGCGTGGCCTGCGCGGGCGCCAGCAGCGTCTGGCCGGAGGTCGCGGGGAGCTGGGACGGAGGAGTGTCCCCGGGCGCCTGCCGCCCCGTGGGGTGGGCCTGGCTGTCCTGCGATGGCACCCCGGTGGGTGTGAGGACCCAGGCCTCGTCCGGTTCAGGGCATTGGGGCTGTCTGGGCACCTGTCAGTTCCCCGGGCTGCGGGCCAGCGGAGAGCTTCAACAGAGCTTTTCCACCTGTCCTGTGCTGACCGGCACAGTGACCCCCAGCCACACCAGGGTGTTGGGCAGTTGTGGCTGGCGGGAACCCAGGAGTGGCACGCGTGTGAAATACACTTGGATTTCAGAGACTTGGTATGAGAAAACCAGTGGAAAACATCATACTTGGTAATTATTAAATTAGCAGTTAACTATTACAAAATGTTTAATGACCCTCATGCACACCTGAAAAGATGAGACCCATCCACAGTCCTACCCAGAGGTCGCCACGAGTGGCACTGGACCCCCTTTGTTCAAGTCATACTGGGTTAAGTGTCGCTGACAGCTCTCCAAAGTGGCTTTTCAGACCCTGGTGGCTTCAGCAGGCTTGGCTTAGTCATGAGCAGCAGCACGGTCTGAGAAGCAGTTTCCGTTAGGTTGTTCAGCCTTTCCAAAGCTTGAGTCCCGTCGAGGTTAGCAGCATGCTCTCTTTTGGAGGAGCTGACTCTGACGGGTGCTCAGTCTTTCCTTTCCAGAATGCCAGGGTGTGAGAAGAGGCATGTGCCTGCTGGGAGCTCATGACTTCCGACTTGTCGATGTGGTGGGTTTGGCTGTGTTGGTTACGTAAAGCTGGCGTTAGCCCTCCCTTCACCTGTGTGCCGTTCTGCTGTAGGTAGAAATGTAAGGTCTCGTGTGGGCTCACACTGCAATTTCTACAGGGCAGCGCTGTTTCGGAGCAGGGAAGTTTTGGGTGGTGGAGTGTGACCAACACTTGAGGGAGTTTGGGCACCCCCCACACCTACCTGTCTGGGCTCCCTGGGGCTCTGCACAGGGGCTCTTTTCTATAGGTTCTTCTTGTGGTTTGGGGGTTCTTTGGCAGCAGAAATCCAAAGAGCTCTGGAGGATCTTCAGCTTTCTATCCTGGTTAGTGAAGACGCATCAAAAGACTGAAAATGAATTCAAGGACTTTTTCATGCCAAGTGACAGGAAACAAACTCAAAGTGATTTAAACAGAAATCCCTTAAGCCAGGGAATTCCCTGGCTCTCCTAACTAGACAGACCAGGTCACCCCCCACACACTACTTCAGCCAGGTGGGATCCAGTCTTCACCCTCCCATGCCTCTGCTCTCTCTGAGCTAGCCCCATGATGGCCCCATGACAGCCAGGCCACACCAGGTTCCCCCTACCCTCAGAGACCTGGTGAGACAGTGGCTCTACCCAGTAGTCCTGTCATCCTGATGTGGGTCATAGTCTGAGCCAAGCACACTGGGGAGGGGCCTATGCCGACCTGTCCAGCTGGGGCCTAGAGCCCACTCCTGGGGGAAGGCTGGCTGGGTTCATCTGGTCTACCTACGAGGCAGCAGCAAGAGGGGACAGGGATATTCGCAAGTGAAAACAGCGGGCGCCAACAAGTCGGCTGAAAGGGTACAGGCTCCGGCAGCACAGGGCTTCCCTGCTCTCCTCCGGAGCTCCAGCCTCCCCTTTCCCTTCTCCACACACCCTCCCCACTCTGCAGACCAGCTGCCTGCCAGGTTTGTGTGTGAACCTGTAACAAGGCAGTGAGACTCTGGCCTGCTGCAGGGTGACCTGGCTGACTTCCTAGCCCCAGGCCTGGCACCACCAGAGGATGAGCTTGTCTGTGGTTGAGATTCCCAAGGGACCGTCACCTACCGTGGACTGACTGCCTATGGCTCCATCTCACCCTGGTCCAGTCATCTGTGGCTAGGGGAATGAGAGGCCAGGACTACCCCTTCCATCTAAGAGGATGCTGTTCTAGAAAAAGGGGTGCCTCACAGCTAGGTACTACACTAGGTAAGGTCCACTCCTCTGCTGATCATACTGACCTGCCAAAGGACCACACCCTCCCTGCAGGGGTTGAGGCCAGGTGGGGGTACAGCTTACAGCCCCTCGCCTGTCCAGAGGCAGACTGCCCTGCCTGGTCAGGAATGGCATCTGTTTGGTACCTCCTCAGTGTCCTCAGAGTCCAGTACATGAGGGTGGGCTTGATGAATGAGTTCAGGGAACTAAGAGGCCTGAGCATTCTCAGACTGCTGTCAGGCCCTGCAAAGTGCCACCAGGAGTGAAGAAGCACCTCCCCCTCAGCCCACAGACCACCCTGCCTCCAAAGAATCAGAAAGCTCTCATCTCTATTGGGTTTGCAAGATAGGATTAAGAAAAACCTGCGGCTGCGGAAGAAGCTAGCGTTGGCCACAGGCGCCTTCACCACCAAGGTCCCCTGGAACAGATGCCCTGACCCGAACCTCCAGAGCTGCCGTGCATGCTGAGGCCCTTCCTTGCACATGCCTGCTGTCTTTGCCGTGGCCACAGCTACCAGAAAGACAGATGTGCAACTGCACTTTCTAAAGCCTCAACCTTCCTGCAGGGGAAGATGGGCCCAGGGCAAGAAGAGGCCATCGCCCATGTTGTGGCGGCTGTAATCCTAGCACTTTGGGAGGCTGAGACAGGAGAATCACAAATTCAAAGCCAGCCTCAGTAATTGGCGAGGCGCTAAGCAACTCAGCGAGACCCTGTCTCATTTTAAATAAAACACAAAATAGGGCTGGGGATGTGGCCCAGAAGTCACATACTCCTGAGTTCAATCGGTACCAAAAAAAGAATGGCTTTCTGCAATCCTGAGTAAGAGGAGTGAAGCAGGAGGCATCACAGTACCAGACCCTAAACTATACTACAAAGCTATAGTAACAAAGATGGCATGGTACTGGCACCAAAACAGACATGCAGACCAAGGGTGCAGAAAGAAGACACAGACAAACCCATATAAATACAGCTATCTCATACTAGACAAAGGTGCCAAAAACATACACAGGAGGAAAGATAGCCTTTCCAACAAATGGTGCTGGGAAAACTGGAAATCCATATGCAGCAAAATGAAACTAAACCCCTATCTCTCACCATGCACAAAACTCAACTCAAAGTAGATCAGAGACCTAGGAATTAGACCAGAGATCCTGCATCTAATTGAGGAGAAAGTAGGCCCAAATCTTTGTTTTTTTAATATTTATTTTTTTTAGTTGTGGGTGGACAGAATATCTTTATTTTATTTTTATGTGGTGCTGAGGATCGAACCCAGCGCCTCACGTGTGCTAGGCGAGCACGCTACCACTGCGCCATAACCCCAGCCCCCCAAATCTTCATTATGTCAGATTAGGCCCTGACTTCCTTAACAAGACTCCAAAAGCGCAAGAAAAAAAAGCAAGAATCAATAAATGGGATGGATTTAAACTAAAAAGCTTCTCAGCAAAAGAAACAGTGAGGTGAACAGACAACCTACATTCTGGGAGCAAATTTTTGCCACACGCACATCAGATAGAGCACTGATTTCTAATATATATAAAGAACTCAAAAAACTTAACACCAAAAAAACAAACAACCCAATCAATAAATGGGCTAAGGAGCTGAACAGAAACTTCTCAGAAGAAGATATACAATCAATAAACATATATATGAAGAAATGTTCAACGTCTCTAGCCATTAGAGAAATGCAAATCAAAACTACCCTCAGATTTCATCTCACCCCAGTCAGAATGGCAGCTATCCAAAATACCAGCAACAATAGGTGCTGGCGAGGATGTGGTGAAAAAGGCACACTCAGACATTGCTGGTGGGACTGCAAACTGGTGCAACCAATCTGGAAAGCAGTATGGAGATTCCTTAAAAAACTTGAAATGGAACCACCATTTGACCCAGCTATCCCACTCCTTGGTCTATACTCTAAAAACTTAAAAACAGCATACTACAGTGACGCAGCCACTTCAGTGTTTATAGCAGCATATTTCACAATAGCTAAACTGTGAAAGCAACCCAGATGCCCTTCAATAGATGAATGGATAAAGAAACTGTGGTACATATACACAATGGAATATTATTCAGCAATGAAAGAGAATAAAACTGTGGCATTTGCTGGTAAATGGATGGAATTGGAGAACATTATGCTAAGTGAAGTAAGCCAGTCTCAAAAAACCAAATGCCAAATGTTTTCTCTGATTAGTGGATGCTGATACATAAGGTGGGTGGCAATGGGGAACACAGGAGAAATGGAGGAAGTTTGGATGGCAGAGGGAAAGGGTGTAGCAAAGATGGCTGAATGAGATGGTCATCACTGTCCTAGGGGCATGTACGAAGACACAAATGGTGTGACTCTATCTGGTTTGCAACCAAGAGAGATGGGAAAATTGAGCTCTATATATGTACTATGACTTGAAACGCATTGTAATTAATTACTTTTTTAAAAAAGAAGGGCTTACCGCACCCACGCTGTGTGTGAGATGCTGACATTCGTGTGGAACATCTGCCTCCCTCCTGGGTGTCCAGAATCTTGGTACCTGCTGGGAAGTGGACCGGCCCTGAGTCCCTCAGGAGCTTCCTGATGGCCACCACGCCCACGCGTTGTTGCCTCAAGGCAGGAAAGTACACCCGCAGTGGGGGGACTCTGAAAGCTGCCCCGTCCTCTGGGCCCTGCCCTGTGCCCCTGCTGGCTTCGCCCAGGCTCTTTCACCGTGGTGGACACGGCTGGGAGTCGATCCAAAGGCTCACCAGCAAGATTTCTCCACCTTATGCTGCCTTCCCTGGGGTCCTCAGGCAACAGCCTACAGGAGGGGAGGAGAGAGGGTGCTCCCGCCAGCCATCAGAGGCAGAGAGCGGGTGGGACCTGGATGCTCACCCAGGCGTCTGGGCAGACACTGTAATTGCCAGTCCTGGGCTCGCCCTCCCAGGGAGCTGGGTTACCCCAGCAGGTGTATTGTGCCCAACTCAAACTGCTCGCCTTCCCAGGCTCCCTGGCACCAGGTGGCCACATGGCACAGGGCTGGCACTGCAGTGTGGGTGGGATCTCTGTGTGCCTTGCCTTCTGCCTCTCTGCACCTCCCACCTGAAGTATGCACCGTCTGCCCCCAGGTACAGCCACAGCTGTGTCTGTGAGGTGACCTTCAGTCAGGGAGCAGGAAGGGACCTGGAGCCATGTTGGCCTGTGCACTTGTTGCCTCCTGAGTATGCTCTGGCCACCAGGGCACCTTGGCTCCATTCCTAGACAGGCAGACTTGATGCAGGGCCTACTCCCACCGGTCACTCCTATCCCTGAGCAGCTTGTCCCCTCTGCCCTCTGGTGTACAGCCTCGGCCACCTCCCCCTCCCTGCCTGCTTGCCTTCCTGTCCCTGCTCCTCTCTCCTGGCCTGGCTGTCCATTGGCCATTGGTGGACACATGGTTGGTTCCAGCTTTTGGCAGTTTGGACGTGGTGCGAGGACATTCGTGCACAGCCTTTGTGTGGACGCAGGTTTCCAGGCCTATTGTACTCAGGACTGGCTGCCGGGTCACGTGGTGATGCTAGCTTAACTTTTGGGGAAACCTTGCCACTGGGTTTTGAAATCTAAATGTGTGTGGCGGCTCTGTGATGACAGTGGACGTGTGCCTTTAGATGCCAGTTGCCCAGGAGCGTGCAGACGAGTACACACCTTCCCTAAGTGAAGGTCAAACAAACTGAGGTGAAAGCCAGCACAGCCCACTGACCCTGCGGCAGCGCTGCCCGTGCCGGGGCCGCTGGTGTTTGGCGTGAGCTGTGCTGTGGGTGAAGGCGGCCAAGACACACTCCCCCGTGACGAAAGTGCCACTTGCACTTCATTCCACATCTGTGTTCTTCCATGCAGATGGGGTGGGGCGACCTGGGGGTGTACGGAGAGCCTTCCAGAGAGACTCCGAATTTGGACCGGATGGCTGCAGAAGGGCTGCTCTTCCCAAACTTCTATTCTGCCAACCCTCTGTGCTCGCCATGTAAGTCTGCGTGGGCTCCTGGCCCAGGGGTGGGGCGCCCGCTCCTTCCAGCCTGGCTCTGGGCGGTGCCTCCTCTTCCAAGGTGCTAGGAGCATAGGACACTGAGCCTTCAGAGGCCACTCGTGGGCTTGGGGACTGTCCAGGGCCTTCAAAATTGATGTCCAGCCCTGGCGGCCACCACTGTTCTCTGTCTCCCAGAGTCAAGGTGGCCTCAGCCGGGAAAGGGCCGTGAGAGCTATCCAGGCTCCTCCCGCTCGCAGGCCATGAGTGCTGGAGGGAGGCAGCGAGCTGTGCCCTCCTCCCTGCGGTGGCGCGCGCCTGCTGGAGGGGCAGATGCGGAGTGCTGCCCTGTGAGGGCAAGCGGGGCAGCACCTGGGGACAGGCCCTGTGGGCAGGCAGCCTGGTGGCCGTCCCAGAGCTTCGAGGGCTGGGCAAGGGCTGTGGGGACAAAGCTGAGCTGCAGCCCAGGGTCCCGCCTCTGCCTGTCAGCAGGGTGTTGTCCCCACACCCCAGGGGACGCAGAGGCTGCAGGGGTTGGGGGTGGTGTGCCGGGTGTGCTGGCGGGAGCTGCCCAGCAGGAGGCGCTGGATAGCTGGCCCGGGGTCCTGCAGGCTGTTCACGGTCTGTCCTGTCGCTCCACATAGCCAGGGCAGCTCTGCTCACAGGACGGCTGCCCGTCCGCAACGGCTTCTACACCACCAACGCACACGCCCGGAATGGTATGCCCCCTGGGCCCCTCCAGGGATGCCCTGCCACGAGAGGGAAGGCTGGGCTCTTGGGCCTTTAGGCATGGGATGCCGGGCAGGGAGACCTTGGTGGGCCCTCGGCACCTGTGACCTTAGTTCTGCAGAGCAGCACAAAATGTCCAGGACCGGACACCTTGTTTCTGTTCTAAAGTCACTTTAAGACAGATTCCAGCACTTCCACCAAAAGCAGCTGTCAGCCAAGCCGCCTCCCTGTCCTGACACCACCAGGACAGCGCAGAGGCTGGGCACCCCACGCCCTGCCCAGCATCCCTCCTGCCGCCCTGTCCTGCCTCTGCCCGTCGATCCTGACGGGCGCTGTGCAGGTCCGTTAGGGTTGGGTGAGACCCCTGGAACTCACACACACTGCTGCCCCTCCAGCCTACACGCCCCAGGAGGTCGTGGGCGGCATCCCCGACTCCGAGTTCCTCCTGCCTGAGCTCCTGAGGGAAGCCGGCTACACCAGCAAGATCGTGGGCAAGTGGTGAGTCCCAACCATGCCCCTCTCAAGCCATTCCCAACAAGGGACCTCTGGGGCCTCTGAGTCCTAGGGCCACTTAGATTTCCACCAGGTGCTTTTAAAAGCTGGATGTGGCCCCCAGGGTTGCCCTGATGTGCTGGTAGGATCTCAGTTCAGGCCGGAGGCTGGAACGCCAGCCTTACAGAGCCACCTCATGGTGTCAGACTCCATGAGCAAGTGGGCACATGGCCCCACAGCATGGTCTCAGCCCCCACTGACCCCCACCATGCTGTGCCACCTCTGCTTCTGCGGGCCTCCTGCCAAAGCCTGGCCGCTCAAGGAAGCCTCCCGATTGCACACTTAGGCTTATGGGGGTGAGGTGGGCGCCGGCCTGAGTCAGCAGGAGAGGAAGATGACAACGCTCGGGTTGCTACACTGTGTCCTGTTTCAAGCATGCGAAACATTTATCTCCTCTGCTCCCTGGGGACACTCGGGTGTAAAGTCAGAGGTCCTATGGAGCCCAGCCTGTCAGAGCCCTCCCCACGCTGCAGCCCACAGGTCCCTGTCCTTCGGGAGGCCTTCCCCACTGTCTGCCTCTGTGACTGCTCCTCTGCTGCCTGGGCCCCTCTCATGGGGGCCTTGGGGACTCTTCTCTGGGGATGTTGACAGTCAGAGACATGGAGTCTGCCAAGACCAGAAAATAAGGGTCAGAAATGCAGACAGTCAGAGGCTGCCTAGTGAGCACCGTCACTGTGATGGCAGGCAGGCCAGCCTGCCAGGCTGAGCCACAGTGGGGTTGTGGTGGCAGAGCAGAGCTGATGGGCACACAAGGCCTGGGCCCTCTCACTGGGAGGGCAGGCTCCTCATTGCCTGCAGTCCCTGAGGAAGTGCAGGAAGGCCTGGGGTAGCCATGGCAGAGGCCAGGCCTTGAGCACTGCACCAAGGAGAGGAGGAGCCAGCGGCCTGGGGACAAGCCCCGCGGTGGCCAGTGCTCTGCCTGGCCCAGCCACTCTGCCCTGGTGCAAAGCCTGGTGCAAAGTGGAACAGGGAGAGCGTCTCCGTGGAGCTGGCTGAGAAGTGGCCAGGCTGTAGAGGAGCCAAGCAGGGCCAGAGAAGCAGCTGTGCTCTGACTTGGGACATGGCCATAGCAGGCAAGAGGCCCGCAGGGTGGGGGCAGCACAGGATGGGCTCTAGGAGGCATGGGGCAGGCTGTGCAGCTCTTCCTCAGTGGGAGGTCCTGGTCCTCACAGTCCCCCTTGCTGGGCTGAGGCAGTATTGTGGGCCATGGCCAGGACTACCCTGAGGCCTTCATCTGGACCTCAGCACCAGTACCTGGGTGTTGTCACCTGACCAGGCCCTGGGCTGAGCTGCAGAGAGGCTGCGTGGTCTGCCTGAAGCCACCCACAGGCCAGTGGGGCTGGGACGCTGCCCAGACACCACAGCACCCTGTTCCAGCTCTCCTGCTGGTCCACACCCGATGTCATTTGCAGCTGCGTCCAAGCAGGACTGTGGCATGACACTCAAAGCAAAGGCCTTCATGCTGACAGATGTGGACACGGGCAGCCGCCTGCCCAGCAATGTTCAGAAAGGACAGGATATCATGGCAGTTGCCCCACAAGCACATGAAACACACAGGACATGGCACAGGCTACAGCTCAAGGTCTGCGAAGTCACAGGCGGTGTAGGTGTGCCTGCCTGGGGGAAGAGAAGGTGGAGCGAGTGAGGCCCGAGATCTCCAGAGGGCGGCGCTGCGAGCCAGGCCACCATCCTGGGAGAGTAGCCACACTGTGCCAGCCTGTTCTCCCTGGTTGCAGCCCAGCCTCCCACTGCCCCCACAACCCTGCCCACCGAGTGACCAGAGAGCACAGCAAGACCGGAGTGCAGGGTCCCTGAGAGTGGACAGGAGCTGCCTCCACCAGGGGCTGTGCCAGGTACAGCTGGGAAGAGGACAGTTCTGCCTGGGGTTTCAAAGCAAGACCTGCAGAAGGCCAGCCCACAGGCTGCTCCCAGGCTGGACGTGAAGTGTTCAAGAGCCAGCACTGGGAGCCACCTCTCTGACGCCTGTTCTGAAGACCAGGTGGGAGCTGGCTCCTTTCCAGGGCAGATGGCCTTGCTCAGGCACCTCCAGAGGCTGCTGGCCCGCTGGTTGTGGGAGCTGGAGCCAGGGTGCCGACACTTGCTGGGCAGCTGTGACCGCTGAGGCTTCAGTCCCTGCCCAGGGCGCTTCCTGGTGCTGGTTTCCCTCAGCTGGAGAAAAAACACTTGGTGCTCAGAGACCAGTGAGCACCTGTGGACTGAAACCCTGAGGAGGGACACTGGTGCCCTGGACGCAGCTCTGGGCAGGAGGAAGCCGAGTGGACCCGGAGACACTGAGATGGGCGCTCAGGTCTCGAGGCTGCAGGCCACCGGGAGAGTTCTCCCCTTCAGGGCTCCCCCCGCGGCCTAAGGATACCCAGCCTCCGCCGAGCCTCCTGTGGACACCCTTGGCTGCACCCGCATGCTCTGTGGCGTGGTCTCCAGGGTTCCCTGGGTGCCGGCCTGGTCCGTGTGTCTTGATGTGCCAGGGCTCACACGTGCTGGGTGCTGGAGGGTGCTGGCAGTGCACAAGGGCAAGGGTGAGGGGTGGCTGCTGCTCAGAGCTGGGGCGTGCCAGGTGGGTCCCTGAAGTGCTGTTCCTGTTCCTAGGCACCTGGGACACAGGCCCCAGTTCCACCCCCTGAGGCACGGGTTCGATGAGTGGTTTGGATCCCCCAACTGTCACTTCGGACCTTATGACAACAAGGCCAAGCCCAACCTCCCTGTGTACAGGGACCGGGAGATGGTCGGCAGGTAACACCCTGCTCGCCCCCGTGCACAGGGACCGGGAGATGGTCGGCAGGTAACAGTCCCTGCTCGCCCCCGTGCACAGGGACCGGGAGATGGTCGGCAGGTAACACCCTGCTCGC